>VDFB02123890.1:0-10657 GCA_007258455.2 Sequoia sempervirens | reverse complement strand
TGATCCTACACAAATTCAAAGACAAGTCAAGTTAAAGGACAAACAAACAAACAAGGTAACACGCAACAAAATCTTAATGTCAAAGTCAAGCTAATGGCTCACAAAACCGTGAGTACCTGTTAGAACTTCCTCGATACCAATCAGAACGTACTACCATGGTTTCCACTAAAGCAAAACGTAAAGGATAAATTAACCAATTTTTTTTTTTTTAAATAAGTCATTTGATTACAAACTGTTTTAATGATTCCAAGAGGATGTTACATAAATATTATAAATAAGATCAACGCAATATAACATAAAAAAATATAATTTTAAGCCATGAATGATTCAGTCCACATATCTTTATACAATCAGTTTACAAATATTCCCAGATTACATCAAGTGGGATTCTCATAAATCTCAAGGCATCAAAATGATGATACAAAGAGTACACTCATATACATGAGGTAAATATACAAAGAGGATAATGATCACATCATATCTAACTTCCATGTCCATGAACACGTTCCGCATCCACTGTCATGAACAATGAAGGAATTGGAACCAGCTGTAAGTATAGCATCATCTGCATGAATATCCAAGGAAGGTATAGCACGGTTTCCTCCCAACCACATGAAACTCGAAGGTCCACTCCCTCCGTGCGAGGAGATAATGACAGGTCCACAAACAAGAAGATAGAACATTACATTTACGTGGCTTACATACACATCACGACATAATGATATCAAAACATAATGAACAAACTCCCAGGAGCAAAATACAACTAGAGATAACTCACCACAAGAAACACAATCATGTAATAGGCAAAGAGTTTCATCACATAGTCAAGATAGGTTACCCTGGTGAATCTTCCTAGACTACTGGCCCTCTCCAAGAGTTACCCTGGCAGTCTCTACCGATTCTCGGCCCCTATGCAGACTAGTGTGGAGTCATTCCATCTTTCAAGAAGACAAGATAGGTGACTAGCCATTTCAGGCCTTCTCAACCTTACCTTAACCTAAATGAGCGTTAAGATGAAAGGTAAGGCATACTATTATCTGAGTTAATGTTTAATTCTACCCAACCCCTAGTATATTAGTTAGGTTTCCACTAAATTACTAAACCTACAATAGGTTACCCTGACAACCATTTAGGGTTTTGGCCCCTACCGTAAGCCACTCTTCCTAAAACATGACTCAACAACAAAAGAAAAGGGATAGCCATAACATATTAAGGCAAAGCCAAGAAAATTCTCCTCTAGTCCATATCAAGACTAAAATATTTCCCAAATACCACAAAGGCCACAATAAATAATGGACAGCTATATTTTAAATAATCCATAATAATAGAACACCAAAGCATAAACAACGTATGCTTATGTCATAATCAATCTTTCCTAACCGCTTAAAAAAAAACTTAATAACACACAATTAACAAATATATAACTATATTCTTTTAGAAATATACTAAAGAATATTACTCTTTGTAGAATAACATGGTCAATCACATAACAACCCAATTTATCTTAAATAAAAACATTTAAATATTTAGATTGCACATAGTCTTTTATTTGTGTTCACAATATGCTGAATTTAATTATTTAAATCAAAATTTGAGAAATATCAAATGAATGCCAATTATACCTCTTGACATAATTATACAAAAATAAAATAAATACACTGTTTTCAACGTGAGTTAAAAAGAAGTAATCTAAAACATAGATATTCATTTATTATGCTTAAAGATAGGTGCATGTAATCCATTATAACTCAATATCATGCAATGCAATAAGTACAATTTCAAACAACTCAAAGAAAAGCTTATTACAAGCTGAAACTCGCTATTTATAGCCAGGAGGATAATAGATTAAGAATTCAATAAGCGCCATGCATTTCATGTGAAATAGTTAGTAGGAAAGAAAGTCATTTAGGACATGCATAAGATCAGGAAATGAGGGTGAAGGTCAGCGCTAAATCTGCAAGTTAATTGACAAAATATCTAAAATGATGACAGCTAATAAATTACAAGACAGGGGTTCTTCAGGGCGACACCAAGGCATGTCTAAACTAAAAGAAAATTTGATATTAACTAAAGTTAAACAGCGTTGCAACACCATTGTCATTTTCCTAGCAAATGAATAAGACACTGTAGTTACACTGGCATGGCATGGAATTTAACATCGCAGATTCTGTTAGGAACGGGATGATAATATCTATTCTTTGCGCCCTACTAGATTCAAGCACTGTTGTTGTGATATATTATATATGGTATCAAAGATAATATTGCAGTTACTATTTAAAAGAAGAAGGTTGTGCGTAAATATAAAGGATAGGTTACATCAAATCTAAAAGTCATTAACCTACAGGTGATAGGTGATAGGGATGTTAATACAAAAAATTTGAATCAAGTTAAGCAAATTCAGAAGTCACTAAAAATGGCAGTGGCTGACAATTTAAAAACTATAATTCCAACAAAGAAAAGACAAGAGGAGTGGTGCCATAGGATCAAGAAGGTTATTTATAATTTATAAGTTCAGCAAGCATGGCAACCGCTAACAAGTTAAGAGCATACTTTATTCTTATTTTCCGTAGGCAATTTCATTGAATAATGCAGTTTGAAGATACATACTTTTAGATATTAAATAAGCAAAATTGCTATAGGGTAGTATCTATGGAAAAAGAAAATTTTCCTAAATCGAAGGTTTTAAATCCCCAAAACAATAAAATGGTGAATACTATGAAGCCATAATATTATCGGGCATACCACACTAAAATGTTCAGATCTGAAAATTTACATTCCTTCATAATTCTATATGATTTGTTTCATTTTAATTCCTTTTATTAACAATTAAATTCTAAAGCAACATTTCCAGATAATTACAATCTTTTGTTTGTTTAAAACTACTTTTGATCATAAGATAAAACCTTCAACCTTTCTTTGAAATTTCGATTTCCGTGAACACATTTATTTCTACGCTCAAAACTAAAACAATTTTCAGATCTAGAATAATATATTTACAAAATATTTTATTCTTTCATCTTAAAATCCAAATACTCTTCTAATTTGTTTCTTTGTTTTTGTCCAAGTTCAACAAAACAATTTCTTTATAGAACAATAAAATTCAACATAAAATTTCAAAAATTCATTACAAGAATTAAAACCAAAAGAAGCTAAAACCTATTAAAAGTTTGATGGCTGGAAATAATCACCTCAAGGAAACCGGCCAAATCTTACTTTAAATCTCACTCAAAATTTTGACGAAGTAATCCAAGACAATCCAACCCAAAATTATGCTTGCAAATAGAATCTAAGATCAAAGTTTTTCCAAAACAACTGCCATGCAAAATTATTCCAAAAATTGCTGCCGTGAAAGTTCTCCCAGATTATTCCCGTGCATAAAAAATTGCAACCCCCAAAAGATATTAATGCATTCAATTAACTCTCAATCATGAAACTTAACTGATAGTCAATTTTGCATTCAAAATTGATCAATCAGCACTAACTTACCCTTTTAATATCAAATCAGATTTTCAACTTCAAATCAAAGATTCATAACATGTTTAAAATATCTTCTCTTTAAATATCTATTTTCCATGTAAATCCCATTTGCACAACTAAATCAAAAATTATATTTAATTAAATACTTTAAATACTTTACTAAATTAACTTTCACTTTTAAAATAAATAACTTATTTAATTTAAATTAATAAATTAAACGATAAATATAAACATAAGCATAACCACAAGCATTTAATCAAATATAAATATATTTATAGATAATCATTGAACTTAAATATTAAATTCCCAAACAAAAACAATACAGACAAGTACGACACAACAAAAATGGACTAGACATCAAAGAAGGGTAACAAATAGGTACTCATTCAATGAAGAATGATGGATCAATTAGGACCTGTCAATACCTCTGAATCAACATAACATCTTTGAATTAGGGTACGCTCAGACCTGACAAACAGGTGAAGCTAATACCCAATACTTGTATCTGTAGGAAACATCACTGTTAACATATATACTTATATCAGAAAACACACCATGAAGAAGAATTGCAGCGTAGCAGGGTACTCACGAATGAGTAATGTTACACTGTCTTCTTCACCGAAACTGACGAGCAAGATAAATAATAAGAAAATAAACCATATCACATATGTGTCTATCTCAATAACATCACACAAAGACAACCAAATGATCAGGATGTCAAAATTATCATCCACGAAGTACAAAACAACATAATATTAGAGTCATATCTAAAAATGAACAACATAGTATCATAATCAACTAAAGCATCTATCTATCAAGCTAAATCAAACTAAAACAGAGTGTCAAAACTAGAGGGACACTACATTGTGTTATTACTTTTAGTTTTTGTTTCTACACTTAATGATTCATCAGATTAACAAAGTAAAGGTTTTGTGAATACTTATTGATCTAACATCTGGTGAAAATTTTTATTTTATTTTTACAAATGGTTCAACCCATGTCTTAGTTGTCTTGTTCAAAAAAATTTATCAGAGCTTGGTTCCTTAGAGAAGAGCTTAGCCACTTAAGGAAGGTTCGGTATGGAAAACAAGATAGTTAATGACTACCCTAAGTTCAATGGCACTGACTACACCTTTTGGAAGGAAAAGATGGAAGGATAACTAGAATACTATGGATATGATGTTGAGAAAGCTTATAAGACTCCATACATTGCTCCTGCTAATGGTCTGAGTACTGTTGATGAGATCAAGGAACATGAAGCAAACAATAAGGAAAAAAAAATCTAAAGAATAGTCTTTAACATTTAGAATTGATTAAAGTTGCAATTCTAAATATTTCTAAAGAGGTCTAGGATGCATTGGAAAAGATCCATGAAGGAGATGAAAAGGTTTAAGAAGCAAAGTTGTAGAATTTGGAGGCACAATTCAAGATCTTGTGAATGTCTAAAGATGAGAACATTAAATCCTATATAAAAATAGTGGATGAGTTGGTAGGTGGAATGCGTGAACTTGGTGCACAAGTGGATGAATCTAAGATATTAAAGAAGATTCTTAGAACTCTCCCTGATGCATATAGTGAAAAGGTATCTGCTATTGAGGAATTTGTAGATTAGAAGACTTATACCAAAGATTAGATGGTGGGCACTCTAACCTCATTTGAAATGACAAATCCTAGATTAAGAAATGGATCAAAGATAGAAATTTCCTTCATTGTTACAAAATTTGAAGATTTTTATGAAGAAAACTTTGATGAAGTAGAACCTAACTTTGTAAGAAGAATGAAAAAAGGCTCTGTTAAGTATCATGGTAAATTACCTTTCAAATGTTTTAGTTGTGTAGGAATAGGTCATTATGCTTCAAGATGTCTTAAAAGATCTCAAAAGAATAAATATAGAGAAGGAAAATAAAACAAAGGAAAGATGATCAAGAGAGAATATTATGTAAATGAAGATGTTGGTATTTTTGATGATGAGTCTGATTATGGAGATTTTGATGATAATGAATGCTTTTTCTTGGCTATCAAGGATGAATCTACTTTGGTTAATACTAAAAGATATGCGAAAGAAAGCACTTCGGAGAAAGTTGAAGGTATTGTGACCTCTGCTCTTCATGCTAAACAAGAAAATAATTTTTGGGTTGTTGATAGTGGTTGTTCACATCACATGAACGATGACAAAAAGTAAGTTTTTTAAACTTGAAAAATATGATGGAGGCTTAGTTAAGATTGGAGATGATATTGGTTTTAATATTTATGGGATATGATCAATCAATTTTGATGGAAAACATAATACTGCTAATGTCTACTATGTTAAGGGTTTAAGGCATAATATTTTATGTGTTGGATAGATGTGTAGTAAAGGATATAATATTGAATTTGAGGATGAGAAACATGAAAAAGTGAAAGGATCCAAAACTATGATTGTTACTAGAAAGAAGTCTGGACATATTTATTAACTTAAGGGTGCTAATGGAAATTTCTTTATGTATCTTATTAATGACAGTTGGTTATGGAATCAGAGGATGTGTCATATGAATTTTGACAATATTGTGAGAATCAGTGTAGTACAAGCTGTGAGAGATTTACCAAGAATTACAAAGCCTATTAATGTTATTTTCAAGGATTGTTAGTTTGGAAAGCAAGCTAGAAACAACTTTACGTCAAAGGAACAATCTACTACTAGACTACTGGATTTTATTCACATATATCTCTATGGTCCTACAAGGGTGAGAATTCTACAAGGTGACATGTATTTTATGCTTTTGATTGATGATTATTCCAGAATGACATGGGTTACTTTTTTTAGAGAGAAATTTGATGCATTAGATAAATTCAAGGAATTTAAGGATATGGTTGAGAATGAAGAAAATTTGAGGATAAAATGTTTGAGGTATGAAAAATATGTTGAATTCACCTCCAATGAGTTTAAGTGACATGTTTTGTGAAGCTCGTGGAATAAAAAGGAAATTGTCTGCTCCTAGAGCTCCTCAACAGAATGGAGTTGTTGAAAGAAAGAATAGAATGATTCAAGAAACTACTAGATCAATGATAACTGAGGTAGGTCTACTGGAATTTTACTAGAGAGAAGCAATTCACGCTACATTTTATGTATTCAATCAAGTTTAAGAAAAAGTTAACATCACTAAGACCCCCTATGAGCTATGGTGTGAAAGGATTCCTATTGTCAAATATTTCAAGGCATGTTGAAGAAAATGTTATATCAAAAGAGAAGAAGAAAATTTAGGAAAGTTTGATGCTAGATGTGATTAGGTTATTTTCCTTGGCTACTCTACTAAAATAAAAGCATATAGAAGTTTCAATTAAAGGTTGAGAAAGATTTTAGAGAGAACAAATGTCAAGGTTGATGAAGTATTGAAGAATTCAATTGGGGTTGATGGATATGTAGATTAGATGAACCTAATTACAGAGAAGTTAAAGAAGTTGTTGAAGAATAATAAAACAAGAATGAAGAAGAAGAATCTCTGATGGTGTCCCAAAAGACAACTAAATATGTTCAAAAGCATTATTCTAAAGAACAAATCATTGGAGACAAGAGAAAAGGAGTATTGAAAAGAAGTAGAGCCATTGCTACTGCTGAAATATATCTTTTCTTACTTTTCGTTAGTTGAACTAAGAAAATAAGTGAAGCATGTAAGGATGAGCATTGGATGAGAGCAATGGAAGAACTTATGCAGATTGAGAAAAATCAAACCTAGGAATTTGTTCCTAGACTGGTAGATTAAAACATAATTGGATCAAAATGGGTATTCAAAAATATGCTAAATGGAAATGGAGAAGTGGTTAGAAATAATGCAAGGCTTGTGTGTAAGGGTTACTCATGATTAGAAGGTATAGATTTCAGGAGACTTTTACTCTGGTGTCTAGGATTGAAGCTATTAGAATGTTTTTGGCTTTTGTTGCTCATAAATATTTTGAAGTTTACCAAATGGATGTAAAGTTTGCATTTTTGAATGGTGAGTGGGAAGAAGAAGTGTACATGGTCTGGAGATTAAAGAGGGCTTTATATGGTTTGAAGCAAGCTCCTAGAGCTTGGTATGCAAGGTTGGACAAATACTTGATTCAACAAGATTTTAGTAAAGGTACTACAAATAGCAATCTATATTTGAAAATTGAAAATGACAAAATATTGATAGTAGTTGTATATGTTGATGATATTATCTTTGCAAGAAATGAAACCATGTGCAAAATGTTTTGCTAAAGAAGTGCAAAAATATTTTGAGATGTCTATGTTTGGTTAGATGAATTTCTTTCTTGGGTTGCAAATCAATCAAACAAAAAAAGGGATTTTTATTTCACAATCAAAGTATGTAAAAGAAATGTTGAAGAAGTTTCAGATGGATGGTTCCAAACTAGAATGCACTCCTACAATGACTTGATAGAAATTGAGTAAAGATGATGATTCACCTAAGGCTAATCAGAGTAAATACAGATCAATGATTGGAGGACTAATATATTTAACTGTTGCTAGACCAGATATCTTGCATGCAGTTTGTCTTGTGTCTAGATTTTAAGAAGATCCTAAATAAACACATGTTCCTATTGTTAAGAGGATATTTAGATATTTGAATGGCACTCTAGATTATGGTTTATGGTATCCTAGGCATGTTGATTTTACACTAAGTGCTTATACAAATGCAGATTGGGAAATTTGGGCTGATGACATAAAAAGTACAATTGGTGGTGCATTCTTTCTTGGGTATAGATTGGTGTCATGGCTAAGTAAAAAGCAAGATTTAGTTTCCTTATCCACTACAGAAGCTGACTATATTGTTGCAGCATCCTACTACACACAATTTTTGTGGATGAGATAGACACTAAAGGATATCAGAGTAATGTATGATGATCCCATCTCTATTTTCTATGATAATACAAGTGCAAATAACATTTCAAAGAATCTAGTGATGCACTCAAGGAAAAATCATATATCTATTAGGTATCACTTTTTGAGAGAGAAGGTTATGGAGAATGAAGTAAAGTTTTAGTATGTACCTACAAAGGATCAAATTTTTGACATATTTAATAAGGAACTTCCTAAAGATACTTTTGAGTATCTCTGGGAGAAGTTAGGGGTTATTTCCCATCATTTCTTGAACTAGATGTATATGGAGATGAATTAGTCCAGTGGATCTATATATCTATCTTCTTTCTGGATTGATTTTGGGTGGCTACCTCTCAGGGGGAATAGGTAGTGTCTTGTGTTGTTGTGTAGTTGATTAGGTGTACTCCTAAGGGGTATTATTCAGTACTAGTAATATTCTTAATGTCAAAGGAGGAGAATAATGTCAATCATCTTTTTCCTTTGCCATTGATTTCAAAGGGGGAGAAAGAATCATGTGAAAAAGTATTTGTACAAAAGGGAGAGAAAGTAAATGGAGGAAATAATGAGAAAATGTGTTCAAATATTTTGTGTTATCTTTGATGGTTTATCACATCATTTGTTGCCATCAATGATGAAGGGGGAGCTTGTTGCAAGTTTTAAGGTGTTGTCATTGATGTCAACTAGTTGTTGTTGTCATTAATGTCAACTATGTCATGAAAGTTTTTTATTGATTGTATATGTCCAGGATATTGAGAAAATTGTAATAAAAGAGGTCTACAGGTATTTAGTGTATGCTCTGGGATGTGCTCTGTATTGCTGCTATTCTCATACAAGTTTGAGGCAATGTTCATGGTTGTTGGTAGTTGCTATATCCAAAATTTGGGCTTTTGGATCATTTTACACTAAGAGATATCTTCACTAGTTTGTGAACTGTGTATTTTGGTGTGTTTGACTGTGGTCCAAGAGAAATGTAGATGGTCTAGATTTCTTCATGTTTTGGTTTCATGACTTGAAATTATAAGTGTAAATTGATGAGGTCATGTTCAAGTGATATTTTTTGTGCAAAAGGATTTGATCATGTTAAGGATGTGTGTTCTTAATTTTTTTATGTGTTTTATGCTAGTGTTGGTAGACCTTGTGTTAAACACTACTCACAAATTTTATGAAATCATGTTGAGGCATGTTGGGACTTATTTAGGTCCTCATTAAGTATGTGGTTGGGTCACCCTAATTCTAATTCCACCATAGAATTTTTTGGTGCTGACCTAATTTTAATTTCTAAAATCAAATGGTGTGTGGCAGACCTTGGATGAGTTTCATGGTTGAAGATAATCTAAGTACAAGTTAACATGTTGATGGAAGACAAGATAGAAAAGACAGATGAAAGCTAGATGCAAAATAATGTGTGTGATGTGATTTTGAGCAGATCAGTGCAAAATTCAAGTGGTGAGCTACTGAAGGCAGTGAGCTGAAGGTGTACTCTATCATTGAAGCATTTCTGCAAGTGTGTGAGAAAATTGTGGTGGAATCTCCATTACATTGATATAGTTTTCTCTCTGTGACAATCACCTTCTATCTTCTTTTTAATTATGTGGTAATGATCCCTCCGAGTAGTGAGCCCTTACTAGAAAGTGATTCATGTTCTGAATAGTAAGTCATGTCTTGGCAATGATCCTTTATATTCAATTTTGAAATTCTTTATATTGTGAGCTAATCCTCACCATTTTTTTTCTATCATTGGGTTTTCCACATAAATATGGTGTTGTTGTGTGCATGGTTTAATTAATTTAATTTTTTGTTTCTACACTTAATGATTCATCTCATTAATAGAGTCAAGGTTTTGTGAATGTTTATTGATCTAAATTATGCTGAAATTTTTTAAGGTTAATAGATTGTTACAAATAATTCAATCCCCTCTTAGTTGTATTGTTCAACACTACGTGTAGGAAAAATGTGTAGAAAAGGATATAATCTTGTGTTTCAGAATAGTGGTTGTGAAATCAAAAAAAGGAAGATCTAGTATTCTGGTTGTTGTTGGAACAAGGATAGGAGGTAATGTCTACCAACTCAAAGGTAGTGGTACAAAGTTCTTTATGAGTCAAACTAGTGAAACTTGGCTATGAGATAGAAGAATGGGTCACATTAATTTTGATAGCCTTGTAAGGATAAATTATACTAATGTTGTGAGAGATTTGTGGAAGATTACAAATCCTACCAATATAATCTACAAGGAATTCCAAGTTGGAAAGCAAACAAAGACAAGATTCAAGACAAAAGAATATTCTACCACAAATCCCTTGGAGTTAGTGCATATAGATCTATGTGGATCTACCTGAACTAGAA
>VDFB02123889.1:0-17912 GCA_007258455.2 Sequoia sempervirens | reverse complement strand
GAATGTGAATTGATAGCCAAGACAACAAGAGTTAGGAATTAAAAGACTTTCCCAAGGACTTACCAATTGAAGAGACACATGAAGGGCCTCAAAATTGAATAGAGGGTTACAATAAACACAACTAGACCTTTTATTAGCAACTTCTCCTTGTTAGTAAGGACTTACAAAGATCCAAGAAGAGTCCTAGTGCATAAGGACATGGGAGAAGATTATAGAATAAAATTGGAGCCATTTTTATCAAATTAAATACTTAATTGTAGCCAAGCTTAACCAAAATTGTAAAAGCACCAAATTCAATTATAAGAATTGAGATCCACAATTTCCAATGATTCACATAAAGACTCAATAATAGAATGAGACCTAATTTAGAGAATTAGAGGAAAATGAAGGTGAGAAAGTGACCAATGACTAATTGGGTGATTAGATCATTAGATCCTAATTGTTTGAGGCTACCATAAAAAATGATCTTTCATTTTTTTTTGACATTCCATGTAACCCTCTCTATACCTTGTCTTAATAATAAAGCTATTTTTCAAAGCTCTAATGGCGTGCATGGGATTTGTAGAAGAGGAGGTAAAAAGTAGGATTAACTTAAGAGGGGAAGTTGGTAATGGTAAAAACAACCAAGGTTAGAAACCCCATGAATTAGAGATCTCACATCTCTATATTTATGAATTGTGGGAGACCGAGTAGTCATTTTTCTACACCCAAAAGAGTAGTGTAATGCGATATTAATTATTTTTTAATTTTTATAATTATAAAAATATTTATATTAATAGCATTTATTCCTATATTATAAAATACAAACATGAGTATTTATGGCTAAATATTCATCTTTGTTTAATTTAACTATCACATTTGCATTCTTACAAAAATAATGAAAGACACAATTAAATTATGCTCAAATATTTTTTAATAAATCACAATATATGTTTCATAGATATTTAAACTTATAGTCAAGCAATCTAACATATCATCTTCAAAAAAAAAATTAAAAACCAAATTAAATGGGTTGAGATAGTCTCACATCGATTGACGATATACATATTGGACCTATTTAAATTAGTATGCATCTAGTGACTAAAGTTTATCTTATTGTAGCTAGTTAATTGGTCATATAAACTTGAGGGGCATTACATTCTTCCCCCTTAACTCAACATCATCTAAGTGCAAATTAGTAATTTAAATATGGGTGAACAAGGTAGAAAATAGTCTTCAAAATATGATAAAATGGTGGCTTTGAGATGGCATGAGAATAATTAAGGCCTACAAATTGACCAAAACATTAAACATGACACAAGAACTCTCATTATTTATTACCCTTAAATTCATGCCTTTGGAATAAATAATTATTTTTGGAGACAGATGAATTTGATTTGATAGTTACAAAGCTTCATCAAATTATTTATCATGTTTTAGGTTATTTTTCTCTTTTCACCACTAAATTTGCATGTGAATATGTAACCTTATGAAAAATAGTTGTTTTTGGGTGGGAAAAACTATTTTTTAAGTTGTAGCATCAAACCTAGTCATAAATGGAACTCTGGAACATGCACAGAGGTAGGTGAGAGAAATTAGTGAAAAACATGAGTTTAAGATTTGAGGTTTTGTGATACCTCATGACTCGTACCACTAGCGAATGCAAATGAGGGGAACTTCAAACAAGAAGTCCCTATGAGATAGACTAGTGGGAAGTGTTGAGGATTGGGGTTTTGAGATGTCTCATACCTGATACAACACTGAAGGTATACCCACATCTTCAAATTTGATAAGATATATGCAAAAACTTATCAAGCATCAAGGTTTGGGGATGCAACTTAAATTTTAACTTTATAAATATGTATAAAGGAAATGGTAGAGTTTGAGGTTTAAGGATGACGAGGAATAAAAACCCAAGTAGAGGTAAGACCACAAATTTGACTCCTATAAAGTAACTTAATGAAAATATTGATTTAGAAGAGAGTTTGTGATGATCCTTATGAGGTACCCAAGTAAGGGGAGGGCTAAAACATAGACAGTGATAATGGAACAAGCAATGAACAAGTGAAATAGGTTCAACATAGAGAAATCAAATATTAAAATATAAAGTTAAAGACATATCTTTTCCTTATCCATTTTCACTTGTGAAGAAAATGAGAGTGGCAAGGCAAGAAATCAAATGAATTTTGCATTATCAAACCTAAACATCAAGGAAAACAATTTAGAGTTTGGGGATTAGAGATCAAATATACCAAGAAATGGGTACTTAGGGAAAGGGATGCTCAAAGATTTGACAACTTTAGAAAAATGGTTAAGGATCATGAGGAATGCCTACAAATTACCCAAGTAAGGGTGTTCACCTAAAACTTACATGTAAAAATAAAATTTTGTAAGGAATCAATGTTTTAGAGTTTTAAGGTGTCAAGGAGATGGTTCACATGGAATTCAAAGTTTGAAAATATAGACACAAAGGATGAGGGTTTTAAGGGTCAAGAGAAAGAAGGTACTCCAAAAAGGGAAATCCTTAAGTCTGACAAATTGTCCTATACTTAGAAATGATGTAAAATATACCACACTTAGATTTTTTTGAATTTTCTCAA
The DNA here is from genome assembly GCA_007258455.2 of Sequoia sempervirens. Taxonomy (NCBI): domain Eukaryota; kingdom Viridiplantae; phylum Streptophyta; class Pinopsida; order Cupressales; family Cupressaceae; genus Sequoia; species Sequoia sempervirens. The sequence continues at coordinate 15,333 of VDFB02123889.1, read as the reverse complement.
CTTCTAACACTTGAGGGAAGTATGGAGGTAGGAAAAAGGGAAAAAATTAGATAAAATTGACAACTAAAGACCCATACAAATATTTCACATATCGATTATATTCTATGGGAAAAGTAAGGATTAGGTGTACAAAGAAGCTAGGACTCGAGTAAAATTGTCACTTTAAGATTGGGTCCCAATATGGTTTGATTGGGAATGTGTGTCTCTTGTAGACATAATGAGAATACAAATCTTTAGGAGGATGTTAGGAATTAGTGTTCACATGGGTTTTTAAATGAGCATTATTAGTATGTGTAATGAATATTAAGTTGTTGAGAAACAACTTAATATTATTATGAGCATATAATTGTGTATGAGTTGTTAACACAACTCATGTAAAAATTTAGGAGTGAAAATAGGAGGGAGAGAATAAAGGTGGTTGATCAGTCAACCTAGATTTAGTGTGAGAAATTAGTGATTTTTTTATAGGAGTTAGACTCTGTATTTGTAATATCTTATTAAAAAAATGTGGTGTGGAAGATAATAGAATTATAACAATATTATTATTGTATTTTTTATTGAGCTTTGGATAAATTCCCAATATGGTATTAGAGTTGTAATCTCGTTTCTTAAATTTTTAGTTCGTAGCTTTTAGGTATTATTTTATTTGCATTAGAGAAGGATTGATCATTCTCAAGGCATAATTCAGATCTTGCATGCAATATCCAAGGTGAAACAATATAAGAACATAAGCATTTAAAAAAAGTAAAAAATCAACATATCTTTCTCATTTCTTTAAAAAAATTGATGATTCAAATTGCATTGGAATGTTGAATAACAAGAGAAGAAAACCTATAAGTTTTTTTGTTTGAAAGGTTACATTTTTTAATAGAAAAATAGAGACATTTTAGTAGTTTTTGGGTGTTCGTTATGACTTTAATGTATCAAACTTACCTATATTTGATCAATTGGGAATGAGTGTTCAACTTTCAAACTTGCAAGTATCTCCATTCAACCTTATACAGACTATAAGATGCATTAAATTCAGGATAAAGGCATTTAGTTTTATGTTGAATTGTAATTGTTTTTATTATTATTAAGTTGGTCTAAGTTTGTCAATCTGTGAGTTGAACTCATAAGTAGTAGTACTTGTGTCTTTGTTAAAACATAGTTTTTTATTATTTTTATAAAATTAATTTTCCATTTAATGGGATTTGAATTATGTTAATGTATTAAAAGTGTTAATCTAGGTGCATTATAAGTGGAGCTTGACACCTTTAAATTTATTTTGATTAAGGGGTATTCATGGATAAATTAAGTTTCACCGAGAAATTCAAAGGTAGATATATTTATAGATCACAAATATAAATGTAGTTTTTGATTAAGAAACAAGTAGGTTTTGAAGGGACCCCGAAATCCTTAACAGTAACAAAGAGAAAGAAACAACATCAAAAGGATCACGACAAGAAATAGACAACTGCCATCAAAGAAGAAAACAAGGAACCATCCCAAGGCAACACAACAAAAAGCCAACAAAAGTCCAGCCACTAGGCTAGATTCTTGAGGATATTTGTTGCCTCCTGCTCGAGTTTGTTCATATTTAAAGCAACTTTCTTAATCTCCTGAATGTTAACAAGAAAAAATATAAATGTAGTTACACCTAATAGAAAAATATCTTTAAGATTTTGTCAAATTGAACTCAGTCTTACCAAACAATACAAATGAACTTGCTAAGTGGAATATCAAAAATAAAAAAGTCAAACTATTGGCCTCAACTTGTCAAAAATATACTTGCACCATGTGTATTTCATGAAATTTACAAAAAAAAATTGAGATTCATGAAACGAGCTCTTTGAATTTGAAGCAGAGATTGTATGGATTGAAGATAGATAAAGGATAAAAATGACTGATCATATAAGTAATTTTTTTCTCTCCTAAATTAGTTAGGCGACATTAATAAGAAAGTATAAGATGATGATGCAAAAGCAATACTTTTGATAGTTTTCTTAAGAGTATGTTTTGTACAATGTTTACATTAAGTAAAATACAACTTAGTATTGAAGGAGTAATATCTACTCTACTTGATCAAAATGAATGCTCAAAACTAGAAGAAGTATTATATGTATAAAAAAGGGAAATTATAAATCAAAACATGTTCCTCTAGAAGGAAAAAATAAATGTTACTATTGTAAAAAAGTAGGAAATATAATTTTAAAGTGTAAGAAAAGGGTACAAGTTCTACTAAATGATAAACTACATCAAAATGCTTGCTTGGTTGAAGAAAAAATTGGGAAGAATATGCAAAAGATGAAGAACTATCTTGCCTTAGTGATGAAGAGTTTCTATTTTGGATTAAAAAAATGGAGGTTGGAGGCATTGGAGGAAGGTGGATAATAGCACCTCTAATTAGCCACTAATAATGAGGTCACTTTTTGTATTAGTGGAATTTTATTTCATTTCATTTTATTATTGTGTGCAAAATAAAATATTGTAATATTTTTGTACTAAGTTTAAAAAGAGGAGAATGTAAACATCATTAATATTGTAAACAGTTGTATACTAGATAAATTGATTGTAGAGATCCTTTGACTTCTATAAATGTGGTTAGTCAGTGATAAGTTGACTAGAAGTGAAACATGATAAATTCTTGTATGTAGGTGATCATGTGCAATAAGATCTAGATAAGAGTATGTATACCTAAAAATATGCATAGGAATATGATTCTATTTATAGTCCATGTGATGTACATTATCCCCATATTTACACTAGGGTGGTGTTGGGAATTAGTGTTAGTATGAGTTTTTAAATTAGTATTATTAGTATTTGTAATAAATATTAAGTTGTTGAGAAAAAAAATAATATTATGAATGTATAATTGTTTCTGAGTTGTTAACATAACTCATGCAGAGATTTAGGAGTGAGAATATGAGGGAGAGAATAAAGGTGGTTGAAAAACCAACTAGATTTAGTGTGAGAAGTTAGTGGAGTTGTTATAAGAGCTAGACTATATATTTTCAATGTCCTACTGTAACACCCCTCCCTTTTGTACTCTGATAATCAGGCAATGTTTTCCTATGTTATGCTTCGATCATGTTAACATGCAAATTAATGATGCTTTATGCTTTGATTATGCTAATAATGTTAGCTTTGCCAGTTAGTGATACTGTATTGGTGAAGGGGACGGGATCACATCACTCGCATGCGAGCGCCCTGTGATTCCAAGAATTCCTCTTCACAGTTTGATTGATCATATTATGTATATATGCACGTTCGACATGCTCTTTGTTGCAGGTTGGCAGGTACATGACATCGACTCCACCTGGTTTCCAGGTCTGAGCGTGTCCATTGACCAACGGAAATTAATTGGGAGATAGTAGCTAGGTTTTCCGAACCAGGTCGTCACCCTAGTCATAGCATGTTGTTGGTTTGTCGTCGGGGTCAGTTGTTTTAACTTGGTCAGTTCCCCTTGAGTGTTTATTTAATTTCAAGTTAAAGTTTATTAAATGACTTGCGTAGTCTAATTAATGACTAAATGTGTTTTTGTTGCAAGCTAAAAGTGATTAAATAGCTTTTAGAAATTATAAATGATGAATGTTTTGTCTTATTGCGATGTTGGAAAATTAGTGATTAATTAATTAATTTAATTGAATTAACAAAATAATCTAATTATTGAATTAGATTTATTTTATTGATAATTTGAATTAATTGTGTGAATTAATTAAATTATCCCTATGAATTAAAAGTGTAAAAGATTTAATTCTTTTGTTGAATGCAAAGTGCTAAAATATTTTGAATTCAAATTGGAATTAGAAAATTGTTTAAAGTTATTAAAAATTCAAATGGGTTTCTTATGCAAAGACTTTGGGGTAGAAAAGATATTTTCTGAATTAGTTGACTCTTTTGGAAAGATATTTGTAAAGGGTTGAATATGAAATTGAAATGGAATTTAGTTTGAATTTGAAAGGGAGTTTGCATTTGCATTTGAATTGAATTAGAATTAGAATTTGAATGTGAATTTGGGGAGTTTGAAAAAAAAAAAGAAAAAAAGGGATATTTTATTTTAGGTTTTTTCTTTTCAAACCTCCCATGGAATTTTGGTTTTGGCTTTGGGTGAGAGGCTAGAGGAGGCTAAGAGGTGGAGTTGAAGGAGGTTGGAAAAATCTTCGGTGGAGGCTTGCAAGTTTTGGAGAAAACATATGTCTATACTTTCTCATCTTTCTTTTGCCTATCCCTTGGAATGAATTGAAAATATAGTTTGAGATTCAATGGAATCTATGGAGTGAGCTTTTAACTAAGTAATGGTAGTTTGATTGTGAAATTGAATCCAAACATGATCATACCAAGTTATTGAAAGAAAATAACTTAGAAACCCATGTGTGTTTAAGTTTTGAAAACCCATTGTTGTTTGAAATAAAATTCTATTCTTGAAATGGTTTAGATAGATTATTTTCACAATTTGAACATGAAATCACTTAGGTATATATTTGGTGAATATGCCCATGTATAGTAACACATGATATACCTACAAATATATATACAAATATATTTGTTAACCTAAATTTTGTATTTTGGGTATGAACAGAGTATGCCCCAGATTTTTATCGCCATTTTAAATGCAGATAAAATATGTTAAATTTTATTTTTGTTGGTTGTGGGGTGGGAGGTCAAACCCCACCGCCATTATTGACATTGTCAGCTACTTAATCGTGTGTTAAACACACAAAGTCACATGCAAGGTTACCGACCGGTGTTGTAAACACACAGTCAGCTGGGCAAGAATCACATGGATCAGGTGTTAAACACACAATACAAGCAGAGGGGTCGTAATTCGGGATTAAAACCTTGATTTCATTTTTATTTTTTTTTTTTATGATTATTTTAATTTTTATTTAATATTATATTAATAATATATAATAATATATTTATATTATATTATATGTATAATATATAATATATTATATACATATAATATTATTATAATATGTAAATAATATTTATTTAAATAATAAATTGTAGAGTGTAATTAAATTGCCTGATTAAGAGGATTGAAATATTTGATTAAATAGATATTTTAATGGAATTTATATATACTTTAATGAATAAGGAATTTTATTGTGAAATAGGTTTTATTGAATATGATAAATGCCTTGATTTATTTAAATGTTTTGAATATGAAAATAATAGGAAATTTAGAGTAAGTAAAATGAAATAGATGTTAGTTGAACGACTTAATTGTTTAAGTGTTCGATTACAATTATAGTTGTGAAAGTGTGAATCAAAGAAAATGTTATTTTAATCAAAGGATGTTAGTCAATAAATTGGTTGATTATGATTTGGTTGTGGTACTAAGGATGAAGGAATGACTTGATTTATTGCAATGATGTGGAATGAAATTTAGATTTTTGATTAGATAAATGCAAGGAAGGGATACTGTGATTGACTGGGTTTAGGAAACCTGAATTTTAGTTTATTTAATTGCTAGAAATACTTTTAATGTTTATTCTTCCTTGCTCGATGTTGGGAGTATGGGGTCATTGTTTGAAGTCTTCTAGATAGGGGATTTGTATCCTGTTGTGGGTTGTCGTTATGAAAGTCACTTTTGGTGTGTTGTGGAAAATGTGCATAATTGTACCATGTGGATCACCCTTTTTTTTTCACGAATGGGGATTTGTGCCTCCTTGGGTATAGGAGAGGGTAATGTGATTTGTACCTCCTTGGAAGGAGTGGTTTTTTGTATTTGGTTTCCTCCAATGTTTGGAGTGGGTTTTGTACGTTGTTTTCTCTAGTGTTGGAGTGAGTTTCCTTGTTCTATTTCCTCCTTGGTTTGGAGAGGTCGTGTTATCTAGTTTCTTTGGTGGTTGTGTTGTCGATAGGAGAGTGGCTCTTGGTGGGGGTCCGACACACAAAGGGGCGCCAGAGTAACTCACCTAGAGTTTAACTAAGTGATAATTTAAATGAATTAATGGGGATCTTTCATGCTAATAAGATAATGAATGCCTCTCTCATGAATCAAGTGAATGATAAGGCTCGAGATGAGATGGGACGTGAAGCTCAGGATGAGGGTCCGCCCCAGAGAGGCAAGCTGTGGTAACCTGATGGGGGTCCCAGAGCCTAGGGAAGGTTGAGCTTAGGTAACTCATGGCAATTTATGTATGACACTCTTCCTATGTCGGGCAGTTATTCAACGCTTATCAGCGGCTGCACTGATCATCGCTCTCTCGAAGCATTGCAACTTGGGCTGTTATGATGTTGTGGATCAGAGTGTTAAATGGCATTGTGTGTGTAGATGTTAAGTGGCTTTGTGATGGTAGTTGTTTTAATACAGTTTTTGTGTAAGCCTGCGTCTAGTGGTAGATGGGCTTGTCTAGGAAATCCTTGTTACTATCTCCTAGCACGGAGGGAGTGGGGCCTTTGGGTCCCACGTGGTCAGGTGGCGTGCATCTCTTTCCGTTGGTTCTTCCTCTTGTTCGTGAGTTCGTGGTTTCCAGTTGGAGAGCTCGTGGAAATCAGTTCTTCTCATGCCTTGTTCTCTCAGTTCTTATTTTATTTTATTACCCCTCATTTGTTTCGAGGTGGAATTTGTAATTGTAATTATGAGTGTTGGACTTACCTCATTCGGGGAATGAGTGATGTAACCTTATTGTTAAATGTTAAATTGGAATCTGGAGGTATTTAAATATCCTTGTTGTAATTTATCTTGACAGTCATGTAATCGTTATTCTGTAAGTGTTTAATGTTTTGGTTTCAGTTAATGTTAATTGTTGTTTGGTTTTTTAAGTAATCTTTGTCTTGTGGCCTTAGAGGTTGTTGGCAATATGTATTCATCTTATATGTTATTTGTACTTAAACAAAAAAAAATTGGTATCTTTAAGTAGTGAATTGCAACTTCCTCTAGGGTTGTGTGGTGGGGCATTACACCTACTAAATGAATGTTGTGTGGAAGTTAATAGAAATATAGCAATAATATTATTGTAATTTTTTTATCTACCAAGTTGCACAAATTTCCAATAGAGCAGACTACCAAACCAAAAGAGGGAGACAATTAAAATAGGAAAAACACACTTCATCATGACATATGACTACATAGACGCACACAACACTTATTTACAAGACATGACACAAAAATAAAATAAAATATAGTATAATAAGGTGGGTCGAGGATTACTTATATTAAGTAATGCTTTAAATGTTGACCATGAATCAACTTAGCTTCATCAAAAATTCCATCAAATTTTTGGGATAAAATAAGTTACCATACTCCTTTGAAACTTAATATGAACAAAGTCATAAAGGATCAACTTCCCATGTTTATGTTTATCCTCATATCTAGCATTCCACATAAGGCCAAATATCCAACCTAGAATTTTCTTGTAAGTACTTTACTATCAAATAGATATTTTGTCACTTGCTTATGTGATAATATTTTTCATGTGCAACTCTCATTCTTTCATCTAGCTCTATTAGTTCCATTACACTATTAGAAATTGTAGTATCTTCTATTTCATCAACATCTTGCAATAAATGATACGCAAGTTATCCTAAAAAGATCAATATTTTGACATCTATTCCATAAATAAGTTCAAATGGAGTCTTTCCAATAACAACCTTATAGGTTGGTTTATTAGCTCATAATGTAGACTTTGACTTGTCATCCCATATTTTCTTGATTATTGCCAATTTTCTCCTAATTATCATCTTATGATTTTATTTTTGGGCTCAACTTGTTTATTTCATGGAGATGATAGAGATGGAATATTTAGATCAATTCAATTTCAATGCATATATTTTGAAACATCATGTTATTCAAAAAGCATGGCATTGTTTGTAGTAATTATTGTCAACACAAAAGACTTAGTATGATATTATGTAGTAGGATATCCATCACCAATTTAGATGTAGTTTTATGGGTTAGAATTACCTCAACCCACTTGGTGAAGTGATTTGCGCCTACAATAATTAATTGATATGCTTCGCTATAATTTTCTTGTATTTTCCCTATAAAATTAATTCCACAATACTAGAAGGGAGCATCCACAATCATAGACATGAAAAAAGAGCACCTATTTTTTTATTTTTTTAAAAATCTTTGGAAGGTATCACATTTCCTCTCTTCCAACCAAATACCCGAACAAGGTAGGAAACTAGAATCCTTTTATGAGGATCTTGTGTGCAAAATTCTTGGCCTTGAAATTCCCTCCACAAATTCCCTTATGGGATTCATCCATCACCTTTTTGGAATTAGCTTGGTGAAGGCACTTAATTAATAGTTCATTTGGATATCTCTATATTAGGTCATCATGAACCAACACATATTGCTAGTTTTTTAGCTTGAGAGTTCTTTTTTGGTACCCATTCATCCTAGAAGCATAATTCATGTTCTATAAGAAGAAAATAATATATTTCTAATTTAAACATATATTCATGTGTGTGAGGTTTTAAACCTTCAAATTTATTTTAACAATAAATTTTATAGATCATTGACATTCATCTATAGTGACATATTGGGGATTTCAAACTCACAATGTTTGCATAATCATTACTTATGGTGATGCTATGCATAAAGAGAGTTGTGATGAATATGTGGTAATTTAAAGTTGGACATTTAAATTGGAAAATAATTACATGAAACATGTCAGACAAAATGCATTGAGGTCTATAAGAATAAACCTGGCCCACAAAAATAATTTTTAAGTATTAGTTTTAATAATTTTTTTTTTTTTTGTGAGCTAGGTTTATTCTTCCAAACCTCAATACATTTTGTCAAACATATATATATATATATATATATATATATATATATACATATATACACACACATATATATATATATACATACATATATATATACATATATATATATATGTATACATATATATATATATATGTACATATATATATATATATATATATATATATACACATATATAGATACATATATATATATGTCTGTACATACATAGCTCACATTTAAAAAAAAATTAATATATATATACATACATATATATGTATACATACATATATATATGTATACATATATATATATATATGTGTGTGTGTGTGTATGTATAGACATATATATATACATGGTATATATATATATATATATATATATATATATATATATATATATATATATATATATATATATATATATATATATATATATATATATATGTATATATGCATGTATATATATATGTTCCACATACATACATATATATATATGTATGTATATATATACATACATACATACATACATACATACATGAACATACACACATACATACATATATATATATACATACATATATATATATATATATATATATATGAAATAGTGGGAAAAAGCGGGGGTTTCCAAAATGGGGTGTCCTAGGTCCTTCATGCAAAGAACTTAGGAATTAAGGGTGTCCCTTTTCCTCTCAAATTTCATTAGGAAAGGAGATCACAAGGTGTGAAGATTGACTTTCAACCTCAATGGTGAACCAATTAGACCTGGATCTCTTGGTTCCTTAATACAATAGGGAAATTTTAGAATTAAATGGAAATGATTCGATGCATTTAAATCTAATTAACAATAAGACCTAGATGATAAAATGCAAATTCTCGAAGATACAAAAATTGAAATCATAGTTTGTAGGCAATTCTAAGAAGGGTCTAGACACATGTACTTGACATTAAAAGCCTATTATGAGCATTACTGAAGGACAAGTTCACCCTAGAGTGAATGAGTCTTGATTAGGGTTTCTAGAATAAGTTTTGACACTCCTCTGGTGCTAGATCTTGGATTCTATTTGACACAGGTACCACTGTCAGAAACAAAATTTGTATTTGAGTTTTTGTGGCTTGACAATGTAATGGTGACAACTTATACAATGTTGCAAAATTTCTCCTTGAGATCTTTTTAGTCCTTGTTCAACTTGTAATCTACACATACAAAGAGAGGAAAAATTGTTTGTTTTAATGGGGTTTTTCCTTAGTCAAACCCATGTTTGGTAATTAAACCTTGATAGAAAGATTAACAATTGATAAATTGAAGGAATGATGAATGAATACTTGTTTGCTACAACTCACCAAACCTTCAATGACTTCCCTTCGAGGACTGAATTCAAACACATCACTCCAAGGAACTTGATCTTGCTTTGCTTGATTGGAAACTTGAAAATGCTTGGATGCTTTAGGATCAACAATGCATGTTAGCCTTCACAAGATAACATGAACACACATAAGCTTGAACATGATGATAGGATCTTGAATGCTGCAACAAATGACTAATAAACCTGCTCTTGAATGCTCTTGAAAATAATATTTTCTCTTGAATTGATCTCATAAAGTGTGTTAATCAATTGTTCAATTTTAGTTGATAAAAGACTACATGTATTATAGGGGTTTATCTAATTTCATGAATATTAGATTCCAAAATCCGACAACTACATATGAAATTTGAATCATTAAAAGACAACAAAAAAATATTAAAAATGGGTCCTAGGACTTAAGGAGGACCTATTCGCTCTTGGGTCATGTCTCATAAGTCTAGGACACACTCATTTCAGGGTGATTAAAATATTAATTGCATTAATTAAATGTTAGTTCTCCTTTTAGAAAACAAGAAAAATAAGGCTTTAGAAATCATAATTTGAAAAATTAGAAATTTAATTAAGTCCAATTAATTAAGGGACCCAACTACATTTAGCCCCCATTGTAGTTAGAAAATAATCTTGCGCTCATACTCACTAAAGTAGACAAATATGCATCAAGAGGGGTCTAAGTGTACAATGTTGGAGAGATAGGATAACAAAGATCAAAGAGGGTGATCAAGCCCCCAGGATTTAAGATCCCATGGAAAACCGATTTAAGGACAAATAGACACACAAGATGTGTAAGGTATGTGTAACAATACAAGATACACAAGTATATAATGTTCAAGCTAAAAGGAAGCAAGGTGTGTGGAAACGCTTCCTAATACCAATCTAAGACGAGAGATGTACAATTTTAATTTTTTTTAGTTATAATATGAGATGCACAATAGGAATATTACTAAAACAACAATACATGTAAGTATAATAAGCTCACAACACAAGATATATCATGGGGAAAACCCTTTTGGGTGAAAAACCACACACTCCAAAACCTGCACAATGTATTATCAAATCAATGGTGATTCCAACACACTTTCAATGCAATTTCTTTGAGAGTATACATGAGTGTTGAATTTTGGAGTAATTTTGACAACATAACAATACCTGAAAATACAACATACTAAACCAGCTCCAAGACATTTAGTATATAGAGAATACAAGCATGAAGGTAGCTTCTAGAACAAGCTACAAAATATGGGCATCCAAATCCATGTGGCACATTTTTCAAACACATATTTGACTCCTATGAAACTTGTCACATGATTCCTAACCCCCCTTCCATGCCTTCATACTTTGGAACCCCAAATTTTCCCCTAATAGGTATGACAAATGCCTTACAATGTCATAGAATTTGTCATATATGACAACTCTTATAGCCGTAAGAGAATTTGTCATAACTGACTAAATATAAAAGATGCCTCTTACATTCTCTTATAGCCTATCATAGGTCAAACTTGGGTGCCTACTTTCCCCATGCAAATATTCCTTCCAACACTTGTCCAACCTATCATAAAATATGGCTCTTACGCACCATAAGATCATCATAGGAATTTGTCATAAGAATCTGTCATATTATGTCATAAAATCCCTCAAAGATGTCGACACATGTCAAAGAATCTATTCACAAAGTGGGATGCCTACATTTCCTTGTGGATACTACAAAATCCATGTCACATCATATGCCACCTCCCAATACATGCTAACAACTCATCATGCCAAGTCACATTAGATGAAAAATTAATATGAGCAAGAAAATACAACATAAGCATTAATAAATTAATATTTTAATGCTAGGAAATTGCAAAGGTTGAGACACCTTAATTCCCAACATTCTCCCACTTGTCGAACACCTTTCAAAAGCTAATCTAATTAGGTAATAAACTACTAGGGGTTGAAAGGCCCATAGACTCCCAACACCATTTGAACTTCTTTGTGCTCACTAGCTTTGTTAAGGAATTTGCAACATTCGTGTAACACCCCGCCACGAAACCCTAGAGGACAACACGCTAAAACACCTAAAAATGATTTTTTAAAATTTTAAAGTGCAATATTCATAAGATTGCAAATCAAACAATAGCTTGAATTCTAACCTAAGTCCTCTAAGGTCCGTGACAACGCTACTAGATTCCCATTAACTAAACTAGCAAAAACTGTAAATCATTACATTAAACAAATTCCATCAACAATATGAATTCACGTTCCACCCGACCATGTGGAACCCTAAGGTCCACCCCCCATGCTAGGAGATGACAATAATGACCCACTACACAAATAGTCAAGTAGACATAGGCTACATGACTCCAACATATAAGGGTAACAAATAAAACATAAAGAAACATCCGTTTCTAGAGGTAAATAATAACAAGAGTAACCACAAACAAGGGAATGCTAGGATGTTGTAGGGGAGAGTGTCATCACATGGTCCTGGCATGGGTTATTCTGACAGTCTCTCACTAGATGCTAGCCCCCATCTATGATTATCCTAACAGTCTCTCACTAGACACTGGCCGCATAGGGTGACACATGCAGAACCAACTTTCCTTTCGTGAGGACAAGGAAGTTGGTCTTGCCAACCAAGCCTTCCCAACCCATCCTTAGCCTAAATGAGCACTACAGTCCAATGGGTGAGGCATCCACTTATATTGATTAATGTGAACCTACCCAACCCACTAATTCATTAATTAGGTTATCACTTGATTATGAAACCCTCACATGGGTTATCCTAGACGCCACTTTGTGCGCCAACCCCCATTGAGATCCAATCTCCCTACCAACATCTAGACTTGACCCACATAACATCTAGGGTAATGCCACTTGCACAAAGTACAAAAGATCATAAGAAACAAAAAATAAGTGAGGCATGAACCATCTCGCACAAAGTCTCCACAGTTAACAATTCCACAGTGCGAGGCCAAAACCCATATAATTGCAAATCAAGTAAAGAATCAGGTGTTCATAAAGAACCAACATGAAAATCCAATCATAAAGAAAACTATTTCCCCAACCTCTAGAAGTCTAACAGATCACTAACATAATGGTTACCTCAATAAACAATACCCAAAATAAACTCAATACCAAGATCAATCACAATAAGCAATAACATAACAACTACAACAAAATGTCCATGAAAGAAATTATTCTCACATTTTCTAAAACTCATTACTTAACCACTAACTTCACGTAATAGGCCATTCACAGAATAATTCACAAATGAATTCAACTACTTAAATCATTGTAAAGGAAATCGACCTTCTTAGAAAATATAATTCATATACTTAATCAATTCCTTCAGTTTACTTATTGACATTATTTCTTTGCTAGAGCCATAATATAACTACCATTCTTTTGCTAATACTTGTAATATAAAATTTATCCCACAAACAACATACCTATCCCTCAATAATTACTTTAAAACTTAAATTTTATTTCTTTTACCTATTAACTATGTATACTAAAAAGAACCCATATTACTATTTAATATAAAAACATATTTATTCAAAACTCTAAATAAGGTAACCATCAAATTACCTACATATAAACACACAAAAATCCACATATAAAAGAAAAACTAAAACTATATTTCCAAACAAATAAGGAATAGCGAATGCCAACCAAGAATAAAGCTATCAAAATGAAATTGACTATGAAAGAAATCTACATTTTAGAAGATAATCACATTTACTTACTTAGACAAAAGCCAATCCCAAAATTCTCCCATTCATCTAATTACTAGTAGCTTAATCTTTCCCTTATTAACTTCCCACTTACATATCTAACATAATCATTTATCTAACATAACCAATTAATCTAATGGGCAGAATTACCAAAAATAATGACACGGTTGATGAATCCATAATTATGAATCAACAAGTGTAGAATAACGAGCGGTAACATCATAAAGAGATCTTCAAACTCAATCAAAACTAACATAATCAACTTAGTACAAAATTAACCATAAAACCCAAAATCTTCTCAATTCCACTAATTCAACACCTCTTTATAAACATAAAACCTTATTATCATTAGTATCTTAACAAGTACATGAACGTTACCTCCACTATACACATACTTCTCTTAACAGGGTTATCTACCACGACGACTCGCAATAAAAATAATAACAATTGTTCTCCATACTAAGTGACTTAATAATCTTACAAATCCATTAAATAATTAAGAACATAATCAACCAACAAAAGATATTCTACTTTGTTTATCTAATTAAATCCTTTCATTCTTAATTATAAGACAATCAATTTTCTCTATTGTAATTCCTTTATTTATTTAGCTTACAAGATCATTTAATGGTATAGGCAAAAATGTTTTAAATAACTGAATTCATAATAAAATTCCTGAATGACCATAATTTATATTCATATAAATAAATAAACATATATATATATATATATATATATATATATATATATTTCAGTAAATACCTTATTACAATCTGTTGTTAACAAAATAATAATCAACAACTATATTAAAGTTATGTATATATAAAAACACAAACACACACACACATATATAAAAGTAAAACGAATGCTTGAAAAACCATATGCATCAGACTTTTAACATTCAAATGGTGCATACTTAAGGGATATCGATTTCTTACTAGAGATGCCCATTGGAGTGATTACTAGCACTTAGACATCAGCAATGAACCAAAGATGAGATAAGGTTTTACACAATAATTTTATAAATATAGCGCAATACATAATATCAAATGTAACAAATACAATAACCAAAGTCAAATATAAGAAATGAAATCACATAAAAAATGACCAATATAAGTTTGGCAATTACCATCCATTGAACTCTTCCGAATACCAAACTTAATAAATCAAATACAAATCACTTTTCAAATATCAAAAGCCAATATAAATAGCCATTGTTTTACATATTATCAATCTCAATATAAAACGTAGCCATCGGATTATATGTAACACAAATCCACCGAATCAAATAAAATCAATGCTAAGCATCGTTCAGATTTATGAATCCATGCTTTATATGTATAATAATCACACTATTTTGGATTTAAACAAGTAAAGGAGGCGATGCAATAGACCATCAAATACCCACTCCAAACAACAATTATCAAATGTGAAGCGTTCCAAACACACTTAGATTCATCAATTACTAAATATAACTATTCAAGAAATTAAGATATAGGCGAACACCCTAATGCGCATGCTAGTTATCGACAATAGTGAGC
>VDFB02123887.1:0-19299 GCA_007258455.2 Sequoia sempervirens | reverse complement strand
GTTGCTCTACTAATATCTCTAGGTGTTGTCTCTTTGCACTCAACCTATAATGATTTCCCTACCAATTATGGGATCACCACCAGAATCTATAAATCTCAATGGCACATGTCATGCCCACCACTGATCATAATTGGGTTTAGTACTTGGGTCCGCTAAGCCCACTAGCCAACCCCATTCGACTAGGGAAAGAGCTATGAATGAAGCAAAAACAACATCTTGATTAGCCTGCAAACCCCAGACATGAACCTTCTCATGTTCCGACCAAACTAAGCCTCATAGGTATCTTGAAAGTGGCCCTATCTCTCTCCAAACTATCTACAAACCTTATTAAGAAGATACCTCTCCAAAATAGAGTGAGTGTGAGTGATCAACCATCTAGTCTTTTGACAATATACAACTACTCTTGATCCTTAGATTAGGCCTCACAATCCATATAGGGTCTCCATACAAAACCTGGGATGCATCAAGTACACAGCACCAGTAGGAAAGTTGTCTTGACAATGTATAATGTAGAAAATATCCATAGCAATAAGAGTATGGATCTACAATAGTAAGATCTAGTATATCATCCAATTGAGTCATTGAGATGTTCTCCCAAGCCCATACATGCAAAAGAGAAACACTTGCAGAAATAGATTTCCCACCCCAATATGCAACCTCATGCATATCTCTATATAGGTGGGCGAGGAGACTACATGGACCCCATTCATATCTAGTCCCATGCTCAAACATTTTCTCAATGCATATCCCCCATCCCATTGGAAAATTTCAACCCTTTCTATCAAGAACAATAGGCACTAAAAATAAACCACAAACAACAAGAGAAACAAGATCAAAATTGCCAACAAAATCAGATAAGATCTGACTGTTGAACCTCCAACCATCTCACCCCAAGAACATGACATATAGCATGAGTGCCCTGATGAACATGATAGGTAACCAGCTTTCCATGGATGGGTAGATGGAGGATCCTCCACACATCCTCAACCATGATGGCGGCATCCCTAGTAGGTAACTGGAAGGATAAAGTCTCAGAATGCTACCTCTCCACAAGTGCAATCATCATCGTGTTGTGACATCAAATGGGAGGCATGTAACAAATGTGTCATAACTTGATCACATCTAGAATATCTCACTCCAACAAATGAAAACTAGAAATTAAATAAAAGATCCCATGGTTGTCACTCCCTCAATTGAAATAGATTAAGGGCCACCTACAATCATTCAACCAACAATGTTAAGGGTTCACTCTGAAAATGAAAAACAACCTAAAACAATGAATAAATTGACTTAGGGTTTTGAAAAAGAAAAAAGTGAAACTTTTGTTAAAGGTGATAAAAATAGGAAAATATGTGGGATTTTTGGCAAAAGCAATAGGAAATAGCAAAATCACAAATGACAAAAGTGAAAATTTATGTCAAGAGAAAAAATTGAACACAAGTGCAGGAAAAATGAAGGAAAAAACACAAAGGTGCAAAAGCATATCAAAAGTGAAATTCAAAAGTGAAGTTCTCAAATAAAAGTGCATAAAGAATTCAAGTGTGTAGGAAAATGATAAAAGCGACAAAATCACATGGTCAAAAGTGCCAAAATTGACTCAAGTGCACCAAAAACCTAAAACTCTTGTTATTTCCTAAGTTGACTTCATGCACAAATTAAGAAAACATGGGAAGACAAAAACAAGAATCGAGAGGCTACATACCAAGGCACTGATGCCTGCAGGTCGTCCAAACTCTCAAACCAAGTCCGCATGATGTGGGGCTCCTTGAATCAACACCATAGCTTCGACAACTAACAAAACAAGAAAACTAGAGACAAGAATTCTCTATAGGCTCAAAGTGAAAATGAGGTAATTAGAACCCTAATTACCTATTTTAACCTTCAAAAAACCCTATTTTTTTCTTAGGAACCCTAATATTTTCCTAGAAAACCTTTCTGGGTTAAAATTAGGACTTCCCAAGAACATTTTAACGAGCAATGAAAGACTTATAGACCTAATTTTTTGCTCTCTACGCATTTGAACTAAAATAGAACAATTTTGTGAGCCTAACCTCAAAATTAAAATTTGTGGCTAACCTCTCGAGAGGGTAGCACATAGTCCTACCATCATTCTGCTAACCGCAGGGGTATAGTGGAGCATAATTTTTTTTTCAAAACTTGATCATAACATTGAATCTTTGAAACAAAGTAACCAATACTTTGTCTCAAAGAGGGGAAAAATGTAGACATGTAAAATTGACCTAACACTTATCACATACTGACAATGACATTTTCACATCATTGGCATCATTATCATCAAATATCATTTCATTTCACATCAATTACATTAAAAACCCTAAATTCCTCTATTAATTGAATAGTATAATTTTTCATCATTTTTTGCTAATTAAATAAATTCCATTTATTTAATAGTCCTAAAACCCTATTTCTATTATTAATTGAATAATAAAACATTATTTAACTAATTCACATTTTATCATTTTGACCAATTAAACAAATTACATTTATTTAATAAAGTCTTAATCTAACTTTATTCCTCCTGATTAGTTAAATAACACCAGTTATTTAATTACATCACTAAATCACTTTATTCTCCTAAGTCGATTGAATTATTAAATCATAATAATTTAATTAACTCACTTTCCCTCCAAATTTGAATAATTTGAATAAATTATTCAAAACATCATCAAAAATCAAATCAAACTAATTATGCAACTTTGTTTGTAAGACTTAAACTTGATTTGCACATTCAACTTCAAAAAGGATTAATTAATTAAATCAATTAATAAATCATTCTCAACCACTTTCCTAATTGAGCAAATTAGGAATCACTGATTGCTCAATCTAATTCCTGACTGATCAATCTAATTCTTGACTGATCAATCTATATCTCTGACTGATCAATCTATTCCTTAATCACATTAATCATGTAATCAATTTGCATATATTATTCCCATCTAAATCCTCTCAAAATCTTTCTATCATCAATCAAGATATTCTACTATGCTATCCTAGGTGTTCATTCAAAATCACAATTTCTATATAACAAACCTCTTTCCTCACAAAAAAGGATCAGAGAATCAACATGCCTCATGCAACAAAGTGATTCCAAGATCATAAATTAAATTGAAAAATCTTCAACATATCTTTGATCAACATGCACATTCTTCAATATCTCACAACACAACTATGGAGGCTTTGTTAGAGTAAAGTAATTAATTAACTTTACTCTCCTCTTAAGACTTCACTTTATGCACATATATTATTCATTTAATAATTAATATTAATTATTAAATGCACTCACCTTTAGGGTTAGGTTTTCCCTTCGGTTTGGATCTCCTTTTATAAGGATTGATTTCTTGTATTCTATTACTCTCTTGATTCATTTTTTTTCTCTAATAATACATTTTGCACATTGTCAAAGCCAAAACCCTTGTTTTGTTCTCTCTCTTTCTCTGTGACAAGTTTCTTGCATGCAGGTGTTCTTTGGGTTCTATGGATTTGTGTTTCTCAAATCCTACATGGTATTAGAGCTAGATCTGCTACAGCTTGTTCAGTTTTTTGAAATAATTAGAGATCTAGGTTTTGGTTGCATCAAATTTGTGTTTGTCTTCTAGTTTTTATTTGGAATAGGGGGTACTTTTTTTGGTGCACTTTGACCTCAAACTGGCCTCACTGTTGAGTTTGCACCATCCAAAAACCCCTATTTTCATATAAAACTAGTCCAATTTGGACACAGTTGCACCAGAAGGAAAAAAAATTCCCTAAGCCCGTACGGACCTAGGGCACACATAACGAGGTGAAAATTTCAAAAAAATCAAAATGATAGTTCAATTTTTTGGCTTCCGCCTGCTGGCCACCGAGCGGCCACCCACCAGCCACTCTGGCCAGTGGAGCCACCCAGCCACCGCCCGGCCACCACCGCTAGTGGCAACTAGTGGTAACCACTCGCAATCACCGCCAATGATAACTGCCAGTGGAAAACTGCCCGCACTTCGCCGACAGCCCTTGAGGGCTTTTAAATTAAGCAACAGGGTCACATGGGTGATTAGGGCCTATGCCCAGCACCAGGGCTCTAGCCCCCTAGTCTGCCCAGGCGACCAGGGGCTTTTTTTTTGGCCCCTGAGGGCTTCTAAGGCTTGATTGTGCATTTTAACCTACTTCCACTAAATCGGGTATAAAATGCTCAATTTGTATCTATTTTTCAAATGGAAATAGGCATTGGAAATCTAGCTCTAAGCCCATCCTAATGGTGTAGGAAATTTTTCACAATTTTCTAGTTTTTTTGCATTTTTTCACAGTCAAAGTCCGATGATTGTTTTGCACTCTGAGGGGCATAACTTGTTCATTTTTGCTCCGTTTTTCGAAAGTGAATAGGCATCGAAATGGTGGTTCTATGCTCTTTCCAGATTTGTAGTCTATTTCATCAGTAAATTCTTTAGATACATAGAGATTTTTCTCTATCATCCACTGCTTTCTATTATTTTATGGCTTTTAGTTTGTACTAGGGATTAGATTTTTGCATTGTGGGGGGGTGTTTTTTTCTTGCTTTTTGTCATTTACATTAGAAAACCAGAATCTATAAACACCAAAAAAAACAAAAAAACCCCGTTTGCATCTTCTGTCTAGTTCTGAAAGACCACTAAATAATAAAAAAAAAATTAGAGTAGTTGAGACACAGTTCACATGATGGTTGATAGATCTATTGAATCTCTCACACTGCATAATTATCACACTTGGAAGGGTCACATGATGACTCTTATTCAATATTGAGGGTTATGGTCATGTTTGGATGAGATTCAGTCTCAGTTGACTAGCCCCTTTGAGGTTATGTAGCACAGGAACAATATGGATCAGGCTATCAGATTGATGGCTTTGCACATTTTTGACAGTCTCCTATTTCATCTTGATGGGTGTCTCACTCCTCAAACCATTTGGACCAAGTTTGATGGACTTTTTGGCACTATTAATGAGTTCAAAGCATTGCAGCTTGAGGCCAAGTTGACTTCCTTGGTACCTAATTCATTTCCCTCAATTGAGGACTTTTTGATGAAGTTCAAACAACAAAGATCTATCTTGTAGGGTTGTGGCAAGGTTAAGACTGATATAGAGTGCATCTTCCTAATTCTCTCCAAGATTTAGGGTCCATTTCAGATCTTTTCTTCGACCGTCTATTCCACCATGGATGCCTTGGGTGCTCGACATGTCATGCCTACTTTTGAGGTGTTTTGTGATCGTCTGACTCATGAGCAAGCCAAGCTCAAGCAGATGGATACACTTTCAAGTTCACAGAACCAAGCATTGGTAGCCTAGTCCTCCAGGGGAAAATAGAAGTAGAAACAAAATCCCAAGAAAGATTCAGGGGCTAGTGAGAATACCTCTAAGCCACCACCGAAGTTTGATTCAAAACCACAGCCCAAATAGAAATCTTTGAAGTCTGGCGAGTCTTCCTTCAAGACTAAGAAGAAGATCCTTACAGTTTTTGTGGCAAGGAAGGACATCTAGTTTCCAAGTGTTGGAAATGTTTAGAGGCTTTAGAGGAAGCCATGCAACAGCATAATATCACTGCATCTCAGCCTCCTTCATAGCCCATAGGCAAAGGTCATGCTCTTTCTCCACGAGCATTGTCCTTAGAATCCACTTGGATTCTAGATTCTGGTGCCTCTCACCATATAACACACACAGAGGATTTGGTCACTGCTCTTGCCCCTATAGGCACTAGACATATTGCAATTGGTGACTCAGCACAACTTTCAGTTAAGGGTTCAGGTACTATTTCATTGGATGGTGGTTGTCTTCAGGATGTGCATTTGGTTCCTGACATTTTGACAAACCTTCTATCCATTTATCAGATTTGCCACTCTGGCTCTGGTAAGATAGTTGAGTTCTCACCACATGATGTGGTTATTCGAGACCTTCATGATCTTGACTTGGTTGTGGCTACTGGGAGTGTGGATTCTACATCACGCTTATACAAATTTGATGGCTTTGAGAGTTTAGACACTGTTGGTTCCTCTCTTATAGCACATGCAGATTCAGTGAGGAGACTTTGGAATGAGCATTTTGGCCATGTCAATTACAAATATCTATAGCGGATGAGTACTCGGGCACTTGTGATTGGGCTCCCATAGATTTCTTGTATTGATGGTGTATGTCGAGGTTGTGTCTTTGGCAAACATCATCGAGATCCTTTTCCTAAGGGTCAAGCCACTCATGCTAAGGCACCCCTAGAGTTGGTACACAACAATCTTATGTCCTTTTTGACTCCTTCCTTTTTAGGGGCCTGCTATGTGCTCACTTTTATTGATGACTTCTCTAGATGTACATGGGTGTACTTTCTTAAGTACAATTCTGATGTCTTTGACTCATTCAAGACTTTTAAGACATTTTTGGAGAAGCAATCTAGAATTTCTATCAGAAGGATACACAGATAATGGGGGGAGTATGTTAATCAGGCTTTCAAAGATTTTTGCACTGAGCATGGTTTACAACATTAGTTTACAGTCCCTTACACCCCTCAGTAGAATGGTGTCCCTGAGAGAAAGAACAAAACCTTATGGGAGATAGAAAATTGTATGATACAATCTCGAGCTATGAGTTCTTAATTTTTGGGTTGAGGCAGTCAATTGTGCCAATTATATTTAGAATTAGATGCCTCATAAGGCATTGTGACATATGACTCCTGAGGAGGCTTGGACCCATGTCAAGCCCGATGTTTCTACATTATAAGTTTTTGGTAGTGAGGCTTGGGCATTTATTCCTGATGCTCAGCAGAAATCCATGGAGAGGAAGAGCTGACCACTCATATTTGTTAGCTACTATGAGGAAGTTAAGGTGTACGGGTTGTTTGATCCTAATTCTAGAGAGGTCTTGTTTTGGTGAGATGTCTAGTTTGAAGAGCGCTATCCTCAAATGGATTCTCCATCACCAACTTCTCCCTCATTGCCTACTCCTCCCTCTTCATCTCTTGAGGATTACTTATCTCTTGAGGATGATGTAGATGATGATCCACCATCTCCACCACCACCTGTTGCTCTACATTTTCCTAGGTGAGTCTGTGTTACTATTGAGGTAGCTGGTTCTTGGCGTGATGCCTCGTGATACTCACTCCACTCGTGCTCGTATTATCTGCCTCCTAGTCTTTGAGTCATTCCATTTTGGATGATCCTCGTGGTTTCAGAGGTGGGGTAGACAAGTCACCTTGAGTGGGATAGGGCTATGGACCAGGAGTATTCTTCTTTGATGAAGAATCATACTTGGGATCTTTGTCCTCTTCCTAAGGGAAGAAAGTTGGTTTGGTGCAAGTGGGTGTACCATATCAAGTATGCTACATATGGTTCTATTGATAAGTGTAAGGCACGTCTTGTTGTGAAGGGGTTTTCTCAGGTAGAGGGCATTGACTACTCTGAGACCTTTTCTCCTATCACCAAGATGGACTCTATATGCCTTGTACTTTCACTTGCAGCTTCACAGGAATGGGCAGTGTTTCAAATGGATGTGAAGAGTGCCTTCTTGCATGGAGACCTACATGAGGAGATCTATATGGAGCAGCCTTAGGGATTTGTGCAGGACACTTTTTTGGTTTACAAACTTTGACATTCATTGTATGGTCTCAAACAAGCCCCTCAAGCTTGGTATGAGAAGATGGACACTTTATTGCTTTCCTCTCACTTCACACACTGTCATTCTGATCACATAGTGTATATTTAGCGTCAGGAGGGTGATCTTTTGATTCTTGTGCTATATGTAGATGATCTCATTCTTACAAGTAGCTCATCCTCCATGATTTAGAGTGTTCAAAGAGCTTTGATGGAGCAGTTTGAGATGACAAATCTTAGTCTTTTGCACTTCTTTTTGGGTCTTTAGGTTATTCAATCTTTGGATGGGATTATTTTAGGAGATGTATGCTCTTGATATGCTTCAGCGATTTGGCATGCTTGATTGCAAGTCTACCCCCACTCCATTTCAGTCAGGTGTTGTTTTGTCTTCCACTTGTTCTACTCCTTCAGTGGATCCCACTTTATATAGGTAGTTGGTTGGCAGTTTGTTGTACCTGACACATTCTCGCCTTGATTTTTCCTTTGTTGTTGGCCTTGTCTCTTGGTTTTCCCATGATCCTCATGAGATCCATTGGCAAGAAGCTAAACATATTTTGAGGTACATTCCGGGCACCACTCATTATGGCATTCACTACACTTCAAGATCCCCTCACATCATTGGCTTCACTGACTCTGATTCCGCTGGTGATGCCAATGATTGTAAGTCTACTTCTGGCTTTGTTTTTTCCTTGGTTCTAGTCCTATCACATGGTCTTGCAAGAATCAGTTTGTGATTGCATTATCATCGACAAAGGCTGAGTACTGTGCAATAGTGTTAGCCAGTCAGGAGGTTTTATGGCTTTGGAAGTTGATGATAGATTTTGGGTTTCCTCCTGATAGTCCCACTATTCTTTGGTGTGACAATTAGAGTGCCTTTCACATTTCTCACAACCCATTGGAGCATCAACAGACAAAGCACATTGAAATCCACATGCACTTCATCAGGGAGTTGATTCAGGATGGTTCTCTCATCTTGGAGTACATTCCTACAGAGGAGCAGGTTGTAGACATCTTCACTAAACTTTGGTATCTTCGCTACATCTTTTTAGTTGCACTCCATGCTTGGTGAAGGAAGGTCCTTGGGGTCTCTCGCTGAGGCTCTCTGGCGTTTTTTAGCATGTTTAATCTTATTTTGAGAGGAAAGCTCCCCAATTTTCAGGGTTTTCTCCTTTATCTCATGAGTAGAGATTTTTTTTTGTATTCGGTAATCAAAGCCATACGTTTGATCCATAGTTGCAAGTAGTAGTTCCTTTCTTGTTTCCTCAGCATTGTTTCTTAAATACATTTGTGTTTCTCCTCAATCTCTTATTTGTAGGAGTAAAGTAATTAATTAACTTTACTCCTCTTAAGACTTCACTTTATGCATACAGTCACTTCAATACTGCATTATTAATTATTAAATGCACTCAAATCTTTTTAGGTTAGGTTTTAATTTGGCCTTTGATCTCCTTTATAAGGATGCATTTCTTGTGGCCTGCTACTCTCTTGACTGGCTTGTTTCTTGGGATAATACATTTTGCACATTGTCAAAGCCAAAACCCTTGTTTTGTTCTCTCTTTCTTTGTGACAAGTTTCTTGCATGTAGGTGTTCTTTGGGTTCTATGGATTTGTGTTTCTCAAATCCTACAGGCTTTGCATTGATACGTGCAACCACATCTTCGCAAATACACTCCAACATGAGATGGGTAACAATTTAGTGTAGTGAATTCATTTTTTTTTGTATTTCATTTATGTTTCTTGAATTCAGTGTTCTTAATTGTTCATTTCATGAGTGAAGGAATGAATCTTGATTTATGCTTTGAATTAGATTAGTGTTGTTTCATTGCATTTATCTTGTTTATACTTGTAGATTTTCCCCCTCACACAATAAGCAAGGGGTATGTTACTTGTGACCTTTAAAGTATTTACATTTGCATCTCATGTTCCTTTCAATTTGACTCCATGTACAATAGATAGTGAATGAATCCGCCCAATGCCCACAATAGCACCATCAAATGGATCCAACACCTCAACTTTATCCCTTTCTTAAGTTTATCAATAAATGTCTACAAAAACAAAAGAATACACATTATATTATTTTTGACAACTGCATGTAATGTCTTATGTCTTGGAATAAATTAGTTTTTGTATGTTCTTTATTTGATTTTGTTGAATAGAAAAGAAGCAACTTTGTACTCTGAAAGAAAAAAAACTAACCCATTGCAAAGTACAAAAAAATGGAGGGAAAGACTAGAATTGTGATAAAATGCATGAGTACTCTAGGAAGAGACATGGATTGGCAATGAAGTCCCCCAAACTAAGGACTATGACATCCCTGAACACAATGAACTAATGCATTGTCAAAATATATGTATGCACTCTATTACAACTAAGCTCTAATCTTCCATATGTAAGTTATATGTTCTCCCTTATTTCCATAATCTATGTATACTATATAATTACACTTCACTACTATTCTAACCAACTTCTATCAAATACGTAGTGATTACCCTTATTTACATAATAAAACGACCATTACTTACTTGAATAATACTTACTTGCACGTGGTTTCATAGAACTCACCTCAAGTCCAGCATGACTACTACTATGAATATCATGTGCATTCTCATTGAGCTCATCATCATAATCACCATCAATGTCATTGACATGAAGTTATATAGCTTTGTAGAGAGTTATATTGACATGACCTTTTTTCTTTTCATCCTACTTTCATATAATTTCTCTCTAGGGGGTTTAATCATCATGGAAAAATTAGTATAAGTCAAGTAAAGAAATCAAGCTATAATTTTTTTTCCAAAAGAACATTTTAAGCATGACGAATGACAAAACATTGGGATAGATTAACTTACAAGTTAAAGAATGCAAAAGCCATAATTTTTTGTCCAAAAGAAGAATTACAAAACATTGGAACATATTAACTTACAACTTAAATAATGCAAAAGCTATTATTTTTTGTCCAAAAGAAAATTTTAAGCATGAAGAATGATAAAACATTAGGATGGATAACTAAAAAATATTACATTACCTCAAATTTAGCACAACTATGAAAAATATGACAGCTATGTTGTGCATTCTTTTCTAGTTCAAGATCACTATAATCAATATCAAAAACTTTAGTTTTGACATCATGAAGGATTTTTTTTCCTATTGTTTTGATAAAATTTCTTTGCATGTGCTTTAACCATCGTGAAAAAAATACATAAAGCATTCAATAGTCAAGTAAAGAATGCAAGCTATAAATTTGTCCAAAAGAACAATTTTTGGATCACTTCAACAATAAAGAAAACAGGTTGGATTTTCCTATGCTCAGATTTAAATAATCTACATATTAAGAGGTATTTGTATACAAAATTTACAAACAAGAAGAAATGAGATCAATAGAACCTCTTACCTCATCTGAATCCATGGATTTATAGGCATTCCATATAAAAACTATATGGTTAATGGAGGCAATCAATTGTGAAACTTGCTAAGTGAGACTAAATATGCAACTCATTACCTATTGGTACCATTCATTTAAGTTGACATGATCTAGAGAGGATCGTACTAGGAATTTAATAGATGCTTGTGAAATATTTGTTGATGAACTAGATTTCCACTTCATCCTACTCTTAGATTTACTAGGATCTAGTGCTTCCATATAATTGATAATATCTTCTCCACCTACTTCTCCATTAATTTTTTCCACCTAAAATACAATGTCAATTTCAACATATAGTTCAATAAAAAATTGTAATAAATAGCACAATGTAAATTGAACCAAAAAACCATACACTTACTATAAATTTGTCCTTTTTGGCATGCAACCCGCCTCGACCAAATGTATATCCAATCTTCACATTATCTCTTTCTCTCTTACCTTTATTACTCTTTTCCAAATATTCTTCGGAATGCATAATTTCTTTCAATGCATCCCATTGTTTGGGAGATAAAGTGGAGTCTAACCTCTTTTACCTCCATGATTTTTTTTCTACAACTGTATTTAAAATTGTTCATCAAAATTCTCATCTTTTACTTGTAATGTTTTCCAGAGAATTTTCCACCAATAGTCTCAAAATCATTTTCCATTTTTCGTATAACATTTTCCACAATTCATGGATCTTGCTCTATAAAACTTGATTTTCAAACACCCAAATGGGGCCTACATCGTACACCCAACTTGGAGGCCCACTTTGTAGCATTTGTCCCAATGGGCTTACCATCTCTCAATACCCTAACCAAGAATGGATTCTTTCCTTCTAATTTTATTTCTTTTTCCTTCCTCTTTGTAGATCTGTACAAATCTTGACTCAATATTTGTCTTTTGACAAAAGGAAACTAATATTATATTAAACCACTACTAGTGTTTCTGGTTGATCCACTAGTTCCATCAAAAGTTTTAGATGAAATAGGTGCATTTTGAGGCACAACAAATGTAAGCGATCTCACTTCATGACTTTCATTAATCGTAACTTCATGCTCCTTGGCCACATCAGGTGTGGCATGAGTAGGATGATTAGTACTGGTCTCCATAAATTTCACTTCAAGCACATCCTTTAATGTTAAATAAATCATCTACAAACCTATTATTCCTTTTCTTTGATATTTTTCAATAATCTCTCTTAGACTTTGTGTGAAGAGATCATCATGACATTGTACATCACCATGTGCTCTATCAAGTTGCACATCATCACAATTATTATTTTCACCAACTGCATTTATTGAATTATAAATTCATTGGCTTCTATGAGATGACAACACTATATATTTTCTTTCCTTTTATTTTTTATTTGCATTTTCTTTACACTCTTTTTCTTGCCTATAAAACAAATATCATAAAATGTCTTATATACATAAAGCTCTTTCCTACAAATTTTTATTAAACACTATTAAAGAAATAATAACACTATTAAAGAAATAATATACTACTTCATGGATTTACAACTTGCTTGTTTGCTAAACCAAGATGTGATAAATATTCATTATTCTTGGCCACTTTTTCTTTATGAAAGCACTCATAATCTGTCACTGAAATTTCAGCATTATGATCACTATCATCTAATTTGAACTTTACAATACTTTTCCTCATTTCTTGAATTCCAAATAAACAATAATGTATAAATCAACAACTTGAATCAATAAACCTTTATTGATTTCATAAGTTGATAACTGTTGATGTTCCAATCCATTGATAAATACAAATGGAAACTTAAAATAGAATTCAGCTTACAGATTAAAAAGAACTTGCTATCAGAAACAAAAAAGATGTTTACAATTGTAGGTATTAGAAAATTTTTCCTTATGGATATATTCACAAGAAAAGAACTCATAAAACCATAAAACAAGAAGGATAAAGGAAAAAAACACTCTAGTTCATCATGAGGTGTGTTAGAACCTTAAAAAATTTCCCTGTTCCAACATCACAATTAACCTTGAGCTCCATGACCTAAGCCTTGACCCTTATATTCCTTTTTTATTTTTGACTGAGCCTCCCCACTATAAACAAATGATTAACATTGAAAAACCTATAAAAAGCCAAAATCATCATATATACTTAAGCAAAAACATGTCTAGATATTTTACATCCATAAAAGTCCTTTACTATAATCCTACAACAATAATTTGAACCCTTAGTAGGCTGGTAGTATATAATAGACAACATAAAAGTATTCACCACAATATCATGGGGGAATTATAATAAAGTTGTAGTTGGGTGGTATAAAAGAGCTTAATTACATTATAATCACAATACTACAGCAAGGAAAAGTGAATAGTGCAGCATAGCGGGGAACAACCCTCCACCTGACAAGGAAGGAGATAATAAAGAGCTTTAGTTTGATAAGAATCACAATACCATGAAAAAGACTAATAAGACATGTGGTATAGCAGTAAGATTCCCACTCCCCCACGATGAAGCATAAGGAAGCTTGTGGTATAGCGGTATACACCATACTATCTTGCACCAATTAAAGAAAGAGGTGATGGTGTTGTGGTACAGACTGTTAGGGCATTATTACTAGTTGTGGTATTAAATGCATGACTTTTAACAACTGTTAGATCTTTTAAAAATTAATGGTGCACATTCAAACTCAAAATATGAGCTAATCAAAAAATATTTAGCATAAGGTTGATATTAATGACAACATGACCAAACTCATAAGCCATTAAAATTGAGAACTTGACATTATTTTTGCATTCATTTGCAAGGATTATCATGCGAGAAGCTAGGAGTTCAACAGGGTAAATTTTGCAACTATCACATACTAGGAAAGTACACTAAACTTACTTAAGCAACTTTACAAGCATATAATTATTTGAAATCCTACATTTAAACACTTAGAAAGCTCAAGTAGAGGTTGACATTAATATCATGCCACCTAAAAAGAAAGAACCTGAGACTAAGAAGGAAGAGCCTAAGGGTAAAAAGAGATCATTACAACAATTTATCTTAGATATCTTGCCTAACTTGATTGAAAAAGGATATAAGAAGGTTTTCAAGGATACAACTCATAGTGGTAAGGATGCCCTTATTCTTGTTTCGTGGTGGGAATTGTTTTGGTATTTCTATGAAAATGGGGAAAGGAGAATTCTAGTATCAAATCCGTGGACATTAGACTTAGCTAAGCTAATTGTCATGAATGTCTTCATAGATGTGGATTCCATTATATTTCTAGCCCAAAATAAAGTAGTCACATGATATAAGCCATTAAGTACTGACTTCTATTAAGTAAGATTGTCTACAGTTAAGTCCATATATAAAATAAATTGGTTGAGTTCTAATTTATGTGCTATAATAATATCATATGCATCCAAATTCCAAAATGAGGGTACAAAGATGATTAACTACCAAAATAGGGTTTTACTTTCATTTTGGAAGAATAAAGTAGTCACATGATATAAGCCATTAGGTACTAACTTCTATTGAGTGATATTTTCTATAGTTAAGTCAATATATAAAAAAAATTTGTTGAGCTCATTAACATGGTTCACACTCTATCTATGTGACATATACATCATATATAATACTAATGAAACATACACTACGAGGATCATAATCGATCAATATTGCATATTTCCCTAACTTGACTAATTAACAATAATGAAATCCACCAAGAAAGTGCACAAGTTATAATTGTAATTTGAAATGTGAGGCCTTACAAACATGTTTCTATCATCTATAAAAAAATGAAATACAATTTAAAAATATATATCTAAACATCTTTAATTATATTTTAATTGTCAATGATAGAAAAGTTACTTAATACTACAATTTACCAAAATTGAATACATATTCAAAAACATATAACGAAAAAGAATTGCATTTTTCATTGATGAATCTTTGTATATCAATAAATTTTGTTACAATTTTTTTTAACTACAATTATGCAATTAACTATTATCTTGCTTCATATAGTTGTCAAATAAAAAATAATTCTTTCCACAGAGAGATTACATTTTTCAAACTATTGCCAAAAGTGGCATGGTATGATGGTTAAGTTGTGGTGCTGTTCTTACAATCAAGGTTCAAACTCCACTGAAGTGTAATTGAAGCAGAAAAATTATTCCCATCATGATGACCTTCATTCATCTATGCCTTGCCTATTTTTCATTTCACTTGTACATGAGATTTTGTGTCCTTTTATGCTTGGATTTTCCCACAAAATAAACCTCCACCTGTAAAAATTAGTTACCTTGCTACATCTACTCTTACCACAATGAAAATTTTTAATCTCCTCTTTGTCTTTCCACAGCTGAAGAAAACAATTTTCCCATGGAAGTCTTTTTATCCTACTCTTTGTTCCTTTGTGCACTTCATCTTTTATTTCCAACACATGAAATACACTCACTTTATATTTAAAAACTTTTCTTTTCAGAATATGAAGTCTTTCAAATAATATATTATCGCCAAGCAGCAGATTTTACTCATGCCTCCCCATATTTTCTTTACATTTAAAATTAATGTTTTAAATGGTCGGGACCTTAAAACATTTACCTAAGCTAATAGAAAGTTTACATACAGCTTTATTTCTTACTTGAC
The DNA here is from genome assembly GCA_007258455.2 of Sequoia sempervirens. Taxonomy (NCBI): domain Eukaryota; kingdom Viridiplantae; phylum Streptophyta; class Pinopsida; order Cupressales; family Cupressaceae; genus Sequoia; species Sequoia sempervirens. Next base: position 3,684 of record VDFB02123887.1, on the reverse strand, counting down.
CAAAGAAAATATTTTGTTTACTTTCGCATTTAGCAAGTTTTTCTTTTCAAAGTGAAAGGGCTTTTAAAGTATTTATCCAGGCCAGTTAACCCTTGCTTTCTCTTTTGCAGTCAGCCTTCTTTCTCAGGGCCCCTCCAAAACCCTCCACAGCTTCTTGATAGGCTGTCATTAAATCCCATTACTTTAGAAGACTAAATTCAATATGTCAACTAGGTAGTGTTCAAGGCAATTTGCAATAGGAGAAGTCTGGACTATCTCCCCTATATTTTCTAACTTCTTATAGCAACTAATATTAATTCTAACCTAAGGCCGTCTAACTAAGAAACTGTAAAACAATTTATCCTAATGAAAGCAAGAAATATTCAAACTAAAAAGCATAGAAAAAAACTAATTTAAAAAGCACAACAGCTAACTTAATGAGTATAAAAACAACTAAACTAAAGAACCAGTAAACTTCAGAAGCAGAAAAATGTATAAACAATTCAATAAACATCCTCCCTATTCGACAAAGATTCTAGCAATTAACAATGAAAAACTATAGAAGTGAAAGACAAGTACTTCAAAACTTAGATTTCACAACAACAAACTCAATAATTCTTTACAGAATATCAATGTAATAAAGGAAAACACTTATCCACTTAAGTTATATCCCCTCGAGTGGCCAGCTCGTGGATTATCAAGTTTGTTCTCAGCTCACATCCATAATTAATTCAGAAATGCTTCTATCAACCATAATTATTATCCATAATTTATAACTCATAAATTTTATATGACAATCTCTTTATTCATAAGCTCAAAAAATATATTGACAGCATAACATTACTTTTGTCACTGTATATTTTGCTTGTGAAGATTGCGTCTTTTATAGAAAAACTCTAACTAAATCCTATATTTTAGATGGTATAGATAACCATTGAAAAAGTGTATAATATATCTACAAATAACTTGTATGTTTTTAAAACCCATTACAACAGTATTAAAGAGCCTCAAGTCGAGCCATGAAGTTTTTGACTTAAAGCATAACAGAAATTAAGACTTAAAGAGTAACTATAGCTTCGGTCCATCACCCTAAAGTTCTGGTGCATGTTTCCATTGCACACCTTCAACCTATTCTGGAGCACATGTTGGTTGAATGCTTCTAATCTGCAACTTGATGACCGAATATTATCCTACAAAACACTTAAAATAACCCATTAAATTTGTATTGGAAAAATACTTCAAGAAATCAAAAGAAATAAAGTTTGTACAATTTCTCTTTAAAAGTTAAGTAATTATTTCTCCTAAAATTTAATTAATTGGTAGAGGATAGGGATTTTGCATATATGAAATAGGTCTTTATGGTATTATTATGATGAGGTTATTTTTACCTCATCACCCACTACATTCTTTTATGACATCACCAATTTGCACGGGCTGGTGGAAAAACATATTATAAATCCCAAAATAAACTATTAACAATGCTAATGAAGGTTTAAAACATTTCCTTTAAAAACTTTTGGTGGGCCCACCATGATCCATCCACTAATCCCCGCTCTCGGCTTCTCTTCAATGACGGCATAATCCACACACACGGGCTAGTGGGCATCCAAAATGAAAGATTATTAAAGTTTTAAAAACATTGTTGTGCAAATGTTGCCCCCCAATTCCCCACTGCTCTGCAATGACGTCAACCCTAAGTTTCATAGGCTAGTAGGCAAAACCATCAAGAAGAAATTCATCAATAGAATGCTTTTCCATTGAAGTGTTGAAGTAAAAACTTTTGCATTGCAATGCCACATGACATCAAAACAAATAATTTGAAGGAGCCAAATTTTTTCTCTTCAATAATTGTTCACATTACTGGGTCGTTTTCCTGAATGGGAGGACGCTTTTGACAATGTTGGCACTCAAAATCCATCACAAATACGCTTAAAAGCTTTACCTAGGCAATAGAATAACTTAGGGGATGAATTTCAAGCATAGAACAACAAATTTGAGTTCAAATGGACCCCCAAAAGATGCCTAGAAGCTCAAAAACGTGATTCATTTTTCATTTTTTGCAACACTACTTGCCAACAAAAACACCTATATGGAGATCATAGCATTCCAATCAACATTGCAATAGAAATTGTAGATCAAAATATGTCCCAAGTGGTGCTCACGACATTCTCCCCATGATTTTCCTGTGTCGTGATCATTTCTCACATGTGTTGGCAGGAAAACTAAAATTATAATGTTGAACATTATAAAGTTTATAAAAATTAAACTTTTCCCTTATTCCTCTTTTCACCTACAAATTTTGTCTTTTCATAACATTTAAAATAATCAATATTTTAAATATTATCATTTGAAACATTAGAGAGTATGCACATTTTTAATTACTCTTGTTGTCCAAACACAAAAAATTCACTGCAGGAAAATCGGGACACCTGGAGCCACAAAAATTTGCATAGGGACATTATGAATGATTTAGAGAAAACCCATTTTGTCAAAACTTGCATTGTCAAATAATTTCTAGGACTTCCCTTGTAAACTGGCCTATCGAATGCCTTTGTCTTGACTAAAATGCATTAAAATATTGCATCATATGGTCTTTGATTTTGACAAAAATAGAGATGGCTACGTTTTAAACCAAAATGAGAAATGGGTTTTCTTTAGAATTGTGAAATTTGAAACCTTTCGAAACTCCAATTTTGGCCTTGTAGTGATAAGAAAACAATTAAATAACCCATCAAAACTCATCCTGGGAGCCTAAAACTAAGCAAGCATATAGAAATTTGAACCAAAAATCCAGTGCAACAAATGGATTGGAAAAATTCATCCTAAGGTGCAAAATATTCAATGCCAAAGTGGCTCAATTAGGATTTTCTACAACTACACCTATCAAAGACCAATTAGGGCTCACTAAGTCACCATCCCGAAAAATACCAAATCACCTCCTGGGAAGCTACCACTAGAAAAAATAGATCATTTAAAGGTCTAGTGAGGATGTGTGCAAGAGAGCTTTCTTTCAATGCATTTTCTTCACAAGATATTCAGGGACAAAGTTGACCTTAAAACATTTTAGAAATGCAGATGTAAAAACAAAACAAACTGCATTTGCTTTTGACCTCATAAAAATATCAAATCAAATCTCGATGATCTAAAATTGAACCAGGGAGCATATGAATGTGAGAGGAATGCAGGGCACTAATCCGTTTGTCTTGAAAATCATCTAGTTGTGAAATATCCACTCGAATAGGAGGCCACATCAAAGACCTAAGAATATGCAAACAACAAAACAGTCCTAGAACCTTCCAACTTTTCTTTTCAAAACCCTAACAAAAATCATCATGGGAAGCTAAAATAAGACATGCATGTTCACATATGTCAAATGAGTATTCCCACCAAAGGATTTGACATAAAAATAAACTGGCTCTAAATTATGATCCTCCAAAGTAGGTCACTGGGGAAGATTTTTTAGGGGCACTTTTGAGTGTGCAAAGCAATTTTTTTTATCATGGGCACTTCAAATTTTCAAAATTTCAAGGTGTCATTAGTGGCTCTTTCTAGAGACATCTATTCGTCAGTGAATAGAGCAAGAATTTAGAATCTTCTAGGAAAGTAGACCAAGTGTTAGAACCATTGGCAACAGAGTCCTTATTCAATTTTTCCAACCTCACTTGGTGGCCCCAGGCCACCAAATGAAAAAGGTAACTCAATTCT
>VDFB02123886.1:0-39507 GCA_007258455.2 Sequoia sempervirens | reverse complement strand
CTGAAAAATATTTCGAGTCTAGTTTGAAGCACTAAATGGTCCCATAGGGGCCCAAAAATCATCTAAACCATAAAATTAGGTTCTTAGCACATTCTTCACTTTGAGACCTTTCCAATGGTTCAAACGGTTTGAAAAACGGAGTCCCAGATCAAAAGTTATGGCTTCTAGAAGTCGGTCAATTTTTGAAAAATTGCCAATTTTTGAATTAGGACTCAATTTGTGAATTTCAAATTGTAATTTTTGGTGCCAAATAGCCAAAACTCATAATTCATATGTTGTTTGGCTCTAAAATGGAAACAAATGTATTTATGGGTGGGATTTTCTAATTTTTGTAGCTTTTTGTGGGAAAAGTTTGCACACTGCGAAAGGGGGGAAAATTCTACAGTTTATAAAGTTTTGTAGCTTGCATGTATTGTAGAGCTTGAGGATTTGAGATCCTCTACATGTAATAATTTCCATTCTGAATAATAATAAAATTTCTCTGTTGTTTGCATCATTTTTTTGTGTCTCGGGTTTGCTCCCCCATCACTTTTATAGTGAACGATTGTATTGATTTTATCTTTTTGTATCAAATGTGCATGTGCATTTGTATTTGAACTATTAATTTAGGAAATCATTAATTATTTTAATTTATCTAATTCTAATTTGGCAAGAGCTTGTAATGATCAAATTTCTTGTATTTAGGGGTTTCATCCACGAATTCACTAAACCTAGAGGGGTTTCATCCTTAGATTACTTTATGGATGTTTATTAAAAACTTGTATACCACATAATAAAGACACATAGCAAATCTAAGTATCTTATCTACTGAAAAAGCATAGTCAACATTAGAGTCATGCTAGAGATAGAACATACAAATGCAATAACATTTGTAGATTATTGAACCTCAAGCTTTTAAAATAACATATGTAGACAAACACCCCTACCCCATCAATGAAAGAAAAAATTTTCAACCTCCTCATGAAATACAATTCAAAATCATATAAAATAGTATATAAAATATAAATGGGGTAACTATTACACCTTCTTTTGGAGATAAAAAAACATTGTAGAAAGACATACAAGACATACAATATTTGTAGAAAAGGTGCACAAACTTTATATACAATGCTTTTAAAAATATATATTTCCAATTCATTAATTGCACTAAATTAAATGTTAATATGCTTATAATATGCTTTATCGGTATAATGTTCCATGGCCACTAAATTTATAAAAATTAAGAATCGGGCAAAAAAAATTGAAGCCTACCTGACGTAACTCACACAACCACTAGATATAACAAAAAAAAATCATTCTTCTTCATTTAAGTATTATTAATTTTTATTTCTATAAATTACACAACAAAATATAAATATAAATTATTATACATTACTATTATTATTCCTTTTTTTATGGTTTTCCATTGCAAATAAACAAATTTATTCATTTCCAAAAGGAATCAAACCACCAAAAAAACTTGTGTTATACATTTTAATATAAAAATATATATTTACTCAGAAATCAAATCCAACAATGTCAAATAATCATTATTAGTACTTTCCTTACACATAGTACTATTATAATGAGTTTGGCTTTTCTTAGTTAACTAGTTATTAATAATTTAGTTTTCAACCAATCAAAAACAATATTTAAAATAAAATTAAAATAAAATTCAATTTTGTAAAGTCAACTTGTAAAATATTTAATTTTATAAATTATAAAAAATATTTTTTGTGCATATGACTGGTTAAAAAAGTTTTGCGTGTTATTGGCAGATAAAGAAAATTAAAAAAAAAAATTAAGGTATGATTTTTCATTTTTTGCTTTATAAAATCATTTCATTAAATCTTTCTAAAATAAATAAATGTTATTTATTTTGACATTTTTTTAAGAATGATTTTTTTATCTATGTAATTGTTTTTTTTTTATTAAAGAAAATCTCAAAAAGTCAATTAACAATTTTATAAGGTTTGAATTCACACTATTAAAATAAAAAATAAAAAATAAGTGTATTATTCTTTCCATTAAACTAATATCTTTATCTATGTTTTTAATATTTTATGGTATAATTTGATTATATGTGTGCTCTTCTTCTTTTCACTAATAAGATTTTTTCATCATGTATATTTTTATATTAATTTATATTAATATATATGTAGTTTCTTCAAAAAAGTTATAACCTATAATATATAGGTATATAAGATAATATATAACCTAATGTAGGTAATATATTTTTATATACTATTTCTATTTATATCTTATATTATTATAGGTAATAATTTTTAGGTAAATAAGTTAACCTATATTATGTAGGTAATATATTAATTTATATTAAATGTTTATATACAATATAATATAGGTTATTTTATTTTGTAGGTTTTCCTTTCATATATATTTATATATATTAATAAACTATCTTAATTTACTACTATGTTAATTATAATATTAATATTTATTTTTTTTGGTCGATAAAATGTATGTATTATTTTATATTATATTATAATGTGAAAATACAAAAAATACAAAAAAGTTTGTTCTTGAGTGCCTGAAAGTCAACCTAGTCATATTTTAGCAATAAACACAACAAAAACAACCACAACCTTGAGATTTATAGTCACCAATCGAGTGCATAAATGCATTATCCAAAACAAAATTTATAAGCTACACTACCCAAAACACTCGAAAAGAAAAATTTACAAATTTGAAAGTATTTTCATGTACGTAAACAACTAGTAGCTAAACAAGCAAAAGAATCAAAGAGAAAAAAAACAAAGGGCACTAAACTACCCCACTTCATACCCTATGACCATGCCCACAATTAGAACCGTGACCACAAGCCCTGCTACTACCTCACGCAACACCACAATCCCTCACACGCAATCCACCATGACCAATTTCCCTCCTCTACTCCTCCATGTTCATCCATGCACCAACTAGCTAGAAGCGAAAGAGGTTTGGATTCATTTATTCTATGGGAATCCTACCAGCAATCACCAATTCCCAATCATGCACATAATCCAGAATAAAAGCCTAGTATTTTTTGGGCTCTTCCTTCCTTTTCAAGATGTTGCCAAGAGCTCTATGCAAAAGAAAGGGGTTCCATTAATGAGGTATACCCGGGAAGCCAATCCAGTCACCATGAGTAGTGACAAAACCATGCACTGGCACATCACAAGTCATAATCTCCTCCAAACCAACCCACCACTCTGGCTTGATACATCTTTCCATCACCATTTAGACCTCCTCCCATGAGCTAAAATGGAGGCCCCATGCACAAAACAAAGAAGAGATATCTATATTTGTTCGGTGACAAAATTTGGAGACCAAAAAAATCAATTCCCAAGAGAGCCCGGACCAAACTAAGGAAGAAAGGGTCACTTGTAGCAAGCACATTCTTCAAACTTTCATCTGAGATAGGTTCCCGAAAATCCATTTTTTGCTTCAAGGCACTGAGAGAGAAATTTGCTTCCATTTTCCTGTAGACACCAACCTTTGGCATGCACCAACAAAAGTCTGCAGAAACAAAGAGATGAGCACATTGAAAATGGGATAGAGTAAATATGCCTCGATTGCTCCTAGCATTCAAAGCCCCTATACCAAAAAAAATGTAATAATGGCACACCATGTCAATCAACCACTTCATTAATGAGGCTAACATCAGCCGCCACCTTTTATCCCTCCTGCTAAACCTCCACTATATTTGAACAAAACTACTCAACCACTTTCACCGCCATTTTGGATAATTGATCTATTAAAGTGTTGTCTTCATAGTAGATGTGAGAAATTTTAAAATTTTGGAAGTTGTTAAGCTTGGTTCAGATTATATTGACTATTTTTTCAAGTTTCCAAACTTGCGCTTTTCCATTGAAAATCGCATTGAAAATCACTTGCAAATCCCCTTCCAGATGTAGTCTTTCTACATGTAACTTGTTTGCCAAATCCACTGCTAGGAGTGCAACTTGCACCTCCACCTTGTTATTTGTGTCTTCCGCCAACTTCTTAGTCTCAATTGCTAAAATGTTATAGGTATCATCTTGGACAATGCACCCATCCCCCGAAGGTCCCGGATTACTCTTTGATGCCCCATCAAAATTGATTTTTATTCACCCCCTTTCAAGTTTACACCACTAAACTCAAGTCCTTGCATTAGCAGAGGGATGAACCCCAAAGACCGATTAACAGGTGATTAATATTATTATATTATTACTATTAATATAATTAATATAATAGTAAATCACTATATTAATAATTATAACAATATTTTAAAATATATTAATAATATAATATTACCTATTTACTTAGTTTATATAATATAATTTATAAATTATTAATATTAAATTAAAATATAATATATTTATTATATTAATAGTATATTAAAAGCTTCAACTATAATATGAAGATTTCACTATCAAATTCAAAATCAACTAGAATCAATTTAAGAATTATTTTTAATAATAAATCATTTGATTATTTAATGTTTAGCAAATGTGTATTCTAAGAACAAACTCAACTTCAACTTTATTAGTCATAGTTATGTCTAATACAAATAATTCATAAACTACTTCCTTCTCTCAGTGAATGGGTTCATTATATAAATATTCAAATGTATTCAACTTTAAGTTTTCTGAAAAAAAATAACACCAAACAATAAACATTTATTCCAATTTATTTTATTTTCAAATATTTAACATTAAACAAGATATTTACATTAAATAACCAAAACATATAAAAAAATCAACACTCTTAATCAAACAAAACAAAAAATACAAAAATCAAAACTAAAATACAACAATTAAAAAAATATACATTTAATTTTATTCACATTAATTAAACTTACATTTATTTTTATTCCAACTCTACATATCTCTAATTAAAATACTACAAAGATAAATACTTGCCATATAAATAGTGTTTGTATAAATTACATACATACAATTATAATAAATACAAAACAAAAACAAACATTATTACATCCCAACAATTTTTCCATATACTCAACAAAAATATCTCTCAACATAATTAAGAGAGATTATAAAATAATATAACTAAGCTACTATATTGATCAATGAAATAAATATTAAATTCCAAAAAACGTTAGCTAAAGGAAAAAAACTTAAGAACCTTCCAGTGTGTAAATAAGAAAAGAAAATCGTATCAACGTAGGAAAATAATGACATAAAATCAATGACTCAACACATTTATATCAATCACGTGGATAGAATATTTAGTTAACCGACCAAAATTTATGGCACGATAAGGACAAAATTTGTTGTTTAGTTATTCAAAAAAACATGTTTCTCACCATAAAATATTTGGAACGCCACAAAAAGAATAGTGCACTAATCATGGTTATAGGACTCAAAAACTCAAAAACTAGCTCAGTAGATCCAACCAAAGCTACGACTATATATTTTAACAAAAATCTAATACAAAGTGTGTTCATACTTCAATTGACTGTATCAAATATATAATGGCTTCTATAGATTCAATTCACATAGACAAGACCCTCTACAAAATTCCTCTACCCAAAGATGGCTGGCTACTCATTCCAAAAAGTCTTTAAATGCTTAAATTAACATCTTTGTCATTTCAATTGGATATTGTAGTAAAACCTTAAACATTGATTGAATCAATAAATAATGAATCAATCAATGACAATATAATTTCAAATTTAAATTTTGATGATATACCAATAGATACATCTATTTATTTATTTTCTAAATTATGAAGATGAATAATATTTTTGTATTGAACTAAATTTATGTAAGAAATCGAGTCTAGCATTGAAAACATCACAAATAATTTTGATTTAAAAAAAAAATTAATTAAACTAAATGAGAACATTCTAAAACTAATAAGAAATAAGATTTTTGAATGAACTTGTAGAAGAGGGGTTAATAAAATATTGGAAATATTTTTTGAAAACTAAAAAAATAGGAATATATTAATTGCTTATTAGAATGATGAGAAATATTAATCTTAGACCTAACATGAAGATCATTGGTCTAAGAACATCTATTAATGAGACTAAAAATCCTATTATAAAAAATTAAGGCACGATAGTAGCACTTTGAAGCCAATGTACCAAAAGAGGGAAAATTACAGATCTTCAAAGTGGACAGATGGCTCTGTAGCGACTGCGGGTGAGCTAGGGCCCGCGTGCCCTAGCTTTCTCCTGCTCTGCTCGGTGTTGGGAGTGCGTGGCGGCTGTGGCGTGTGCTCGGGGGGGATCTTTGTAGGTGTTCAAGGTGCGCAGGTCGGCTGGGGGTGCGACCTCTGTCCAGCTCGTGGGTGGTCTACGTTTCTTCAATTTTTTGCTGTGCATTTTTCTTGTGGGTGGGGCTTTGGGATCTGAGGCTGTGAGCCTCTCCCGCCCCTCTCTCTCTCTTTTTGGTGTGGATCGTGCGATTTGGTCCATGGAGAATCGAGGTTTTGCTCTGTCTCAGGCTTCTCAGGGGGATTTGGAGATGGTGGAGCCATCTTCCTCATTGCATGCGGGTGTTATGGATCAGCTGGGTAAACCCCAATCTGGGGATGGGGTTTCCTCTTCAAAAGGGATGTTTCGAATCAAAAAAGTAAACGGATGCTTGGAAAGATCAGAGGATCGACCTGTTTTGGTTATTCAACCTGAGCAAGTTTCAGAAGACGTTGAATACTGGTGTAGCCATGCCCTTATTTGCAAATTTCTGGGCCTTCGTCTGTCTCTACCGGTGTTGGACTCCTGGGCTCGTCGGGTTTGGAATCCTGAAGGTGATATGGAGATTATTTTGGCAGCTAATAACTATTTTCTGGTCATCTTTTCTTGCATGTCGGATAGGAATAGGGCTTTTGAAGGAGGCCCTTATTTCTTTAACCAGGTGGGGCTTTTCATCAAGCCTTGGCACATGGGTTTCAACTCTGCTGAGGAGATCCCCTCGCGGGTACCTGTGTGGGTTCGTCTGCCGAGGCTTCCTTTGGAATTTTGGAGGGAAGATATTCTTCATTCAATTTCAATGCTTCTTGGAAAACCTGTGGGATCGGCTACACAAACTCAAGACCGTAAGGTAATTTCTTTTGCCCGTATTTGTGTAGAAGTTGATTTAAATAATCCGTTACCAGACTCTATGGAAATCCGCATGGGATCTTCTTCTTGGATCCAACAGCTAGATTACGAGACCCTCCCGTTTAGATGCCGAATTTGTCATGAATATGGTCACTTACACCGCAAATGTCCCAGATTTAAGCCCTTCCCCTTGGCTGCCTCTGGACCTTCTAAGGGAGACAAAGGGAAGGATCCTGTGTCTAATGAACCTGTAGATAGCGAGGGCTTTATTCAGGTTAAGCCCCGTAACAAAGGCAAGGGTAAGAAGAGAACTTGGTTGGATAGTCACAATGACGACACTTTTAATAGATTTGATGTTCTGGAAGATTTGGCCCAGGAGGAAGGTATTCCAGTTGAGCTCTCTTCTGGGGCTAAGGGTATGCATGAAGGTCAGGATGAGGATGCAAAGAAGGAGGATCAGAGTGTATCTCCAGGGGACCTTCCGGCTGATCAGACGGCTCAGGATCTACCTTCTCAAGTTCAGGATATAAGGGATCTCCAAGGGTCACAGGCTCCGAAGGGAGCTGTTGTGATGGTGCCTGACCCCCCTGCTCCTAAGGGGGCCTCAGACTCTGTGAAGGGTAACAAAGCCCCTCCTGCTTTAGGCTTACACCAGAAATCCTTTAAAAAGGGGCCGCTTGATAAACCGTTAAGGAGTGGCAGGAAGACTGATCAAGAGAAGGTCAAGATTATTGGGGATACTTTGGTTGAGGCTGGTTGAGGCTGGGTCTATGAAACCCATTGATTCCCACTTCTCCCACCTCCATAAATGATTGTGTTATCATGGAATGTTAGGGGGTTGAACAACATCCCTAGACAAAAGGCTGTTCGCAGATTAATTGAATCTCAGTCTCCCGATGTGGTTTTTATTCAGGAAACTAAGCTTACAGTGGATGGTTTGGCTAATTGTGCTTCGCACATCTGGCCCCAGGGCAATTGGCAAGGGGTGGGTGCTTTGAACAGTTCAGGGGGGTTGGCTTGTTTCTGGAATCCAAGGAAAGTGCTCCCGTTATGGTGGATTTCTAGTCGGTCTTCTATCTCCCTGGTAGCCTCTTGTTTCGTGACTGGAGAAAGGTGCCTCTTATCCAATATTTATGCTCCTACTAATCTCTCAGGTAAGTCAATTCTCTGGGCTCACATCAAATTCTTGCGGGCCTTGGACCCTTTTCTCCCATGGATTATGGCCGGGGATTTTAATGATGTTACGGGCCTAGATGAAAAATGAGGAGGGTTAGCCAGGTTGGACCCCTCTGCAGATCTTCTTAGGGATATGATTGGCTCCTTGAATCTCATTGATGTGAAGCCAACCAATGGTGTCTTCACATGGAATAATAGGAGGTGTGGTGCTGAGGCTATCTCAGAAAGACTCGATAGATTTTTGGTTTCCTGCTATTGGATGAACAGTAGGTTGACCACCAGCTCAGAAATTCTTGATTGGAGAGGTTCCGACCATTGGCTGATCAAGCTCTCTGTCACCACGTATGGAGTCACCAAAAACCCTTCTTTCAAATTTTAGTTAATGTGGTTAAGAGATCAGTCTTTGCATGATCTTATGTTGGATTGGTGGTATGAGGGGAGGCCCGCTCATGGGACAGCCATGTTTACCTTTTGTAAGAGGCTTCAACATGTGAAGTACAGGCTTAAGAGATGGAATAAACAATGTTTTGGGAACCTCCATGCTCAGAAAATGGCTGCTCAGTCTAAGTTGGATAACATCACTCGTATGATTCGAGACCAAGGGCTGACCTCTGATCTAAGTAAAGCTGAGTCCTTGGCTCTTAAGGGTTTAGAAGAGTGGGAGCTTCGGGAGGAGATCTTTTGGAAGCAGAAATCTCGTGTTGATTGGCTTCAGGAAGGGGACAGGAACACTGCTTTCTTTCGGTTAAGGCTCGGAGGCAGGGAAATTCTATCCCCTCTTTGGTTTCGCCTGAAGGGGCTCAACTCTCTTCCTATGTTGATATGTCCAAGGCTGCGGTCAATTATTTTTCAAACCTTTTTTCTAGAGAGGATCATGCAACTAGGAATGAGGAGAGGGCCATCTTGGATTGTATTCCCCACCTGGTCTCTGCTGAGATGAATGGGGCTCTCTTATGTCCTATATTGTTACCTGAATTGGAGAAAGTGGTGTTTAACATGAAAAGAGGTAAGGCTCCCGGCCCAGATGGGTTTCCTATTGAGTTTTTCCAAGAATTCTGGGAAATAATCAAGTTTGATCTCCTCGCGGTGGTTCAAGAATCTCACAAGAACAAAAAGATGCTCAAGTCCATGAATTCTACCTTCTTGGCTCTCATACCTAAGAAGGAGGGGGCCAATCAGCTGGTTCAATTTAGACCTATAGCGCTTTGCAATGTTGTCTACAAGATCATCACCAAATTGATTGCGGAGAGACTCAAACCACTCCTCGGTTCTCTAATTTCTCTGGAGCAGGGGGTTTTGTTGAAGGAAGACAAATTTTGGATGGTGTTGTGATTGCTATGGAAGCTATTCATTCTATGGCTAACTCTAAGGAGAAGGCTATGTTCATGAAACTTGACATGGCTAAAGCTTATGATCGGGTGAGCTGGGAGTTCTTACAGAAAATCCTCTTGGTGTTTGGCTTCGATGTGGAGTGGGTGACTTGGGTTCTTAGTTGTGTGACCTCATCCTCCTTCTCTGTTCTCATTAATGGGGAGCCTTCAGATTTGTTTAGTGCTTCTCGGGGTCTTCGGCAAGGGGATCCTTTATCTCCTTATCTATTCACTATCATGGTGGAGGGTCTGGGAAGATTCATTAAATTTTAGGTGAGGCGGGGTCTTATCCAAGGTTGGAGCTGGAACAATTCTCTTCCTTCCTACTCTCATCTTCAGTTTGTGGATGATACTGCGTTGATGGGCATGGCTCGGATTAGTGAGGCTGTGAACTTCAGGAGTGCCTTAGACATCTATTTGAAGGCTTCAGGTCAGTGCATTAATGATGACAAATCATCCATTTATTTCTTTAATACCCCTCGGCTTATTCAAAGCAGGATTGCTAGGATCCTTAGATTTCAGATCGGTTCTCTTCCCTTAATGTACCTTGGGATCCCTTTGGCTTTGGGATCTCAGCGTAGAGATTACTGGCAGGGAATTTTGGATAAATTTGGAGTAAGGTTAGTCATTGGACTTTCAGATGGTTATCTTCTGCTGGAAGAGTGGTTCTTCTAAAGACTGTGGTACAATCTCTCCCCATTTATAGGTGTTGTGTGCAGGTTCCCCCTTCCACCTTTGTGAGGGATTTTGATGCTTTGTCCCGGCAATTCCTTTGGTCTGGCAACCTTCTCTCCTCGAAGTGGAGTTTAGTCAAGTGGGAGTGTGTCTGCAGGCCGAAGCATGCTGGGGGCCTTGGTCTTAGGTCTATGGCTCTTGTTGTCACGGCCTTGGCTGCCAAGCTTTACTGGAGGTGGTGCAACAATCAGGAACAAGACTGGGCCAGGAAATTCTTGCTCACAAATATTTTCCTGGTGCTGATAGCCTTGATGTGCCGCGGCTTGCTTTGTTGGGTAAAGGTTCTTGTATTTGGGATACCCTTAAGAAGGGCGCTCAGTTGATTAAGGAGGGTCTTTTCTGGATTTGTAATAGAGGCTCTGATGCGCTCTTTTGGCAGGACTCTTGGGATGGCCACCCTCCCATTCTTTCTAGTTTCCCTCAGCTCTGGCCTCTGTGCCATATTTTTTCTGAGGCGGGCTGGATTAAGGTTGAGCATTTTAAAACTGTCAAGCGAATTGGTTAGGCGATGGTGGCTTGTTGGAAGGACCCGTAGGAGTGGCCCATGGGTGGGTCAGAGGAGGATCGTGCTGTTCTTATTAGAGTTTTGGAGGGCAGGCTCTGCAGCTCCCTTAATGAGAGGGATGTTTTGGGTTGGAGTCCGAGCCCAAAAGGTAAATTTTCAGTTGCTCAAGGCTATGCTATGCTTGACAAAAACTTACATGGTCCTACTGAGGTGCATTGGTGGAAGAAGGCTTGGGACAACTTTTCTTGGCCCAAATGTAATTTTTTCTTATGGCTGGTTGCTCAGAAGAAGTGCCTCACTTGGGATAATCTACGCAAGCGCGGCTTTCAGGGACCTTCTATCTGCTTCCTTTGTTTGCACAGTGAGGAATGCTCCTCTCACTTGTTCTTTCTTTGCCCTTTTTCTAAAGAGATATGGCATAGATGGTGGGAGGCTTGGCATCATGGGTGTATTCATGCTACCTCCCTAATTGAGTTTTGGGAAAAGCTTGGCAGGTCTCCTGCTAAGACTTCTTTCTTGCAGGTGGCTTGGTCTATTGGACCTGTTTTGATTCTTTGGAACCTTTGGCTAGAGAGGAACCATAGAGTTTTTTGTGGTTCCAAATTGGGAAGTTTTCAAGTGTGGAAGAAATAATTAGCAGGCTTCAGGAGACTATTTCGGCTAAGTGCGATATGACTGAAAATACTGATCATGGTGACCTTGCTATTCTGCGGAATTTGAATTTGGGGGATAACAGAAGGGGAAACATTGCTGGGAGACGACCCCGTCAGGCCAGGCAACGAGTCTATCGTGATGGGAGGTGGTCACCTCCCCCTGAGGGGGTTCTTAAGATTAATACTGATGGTTCTTCCCGTGGGAACCCTGGTCATGCTGGGGTTGGGGGTATTGGTAGAGGTAATGATGGTGGTGCGGTTTTTCTCTTTTCTATTTACAAGGGTCAACACTCTAATAATCTGATGGAGGCCCTTGCTATTAAGATTGCTATTGAACGTGGCAGCTCTTTAGGTTGGAGGAGGATCATTTGTGAGTCAGACTCTCAGATTGTGGTGGATATGCTAAACAACCAGAGGTTGGATGATGTTAGTTGGCAATTAGCCTCTATTGTCAGACAGATTCTGAGTCTTTGCAGCTCCTTGGTTTCTGCCTCCTTTTGTCACATCCCTAGAGAATGGAACAGAGTGGCTGATTGTCTGGCGAAGTGGGCCTCTGAGAATGTGGATGGCTGGGATATTAGTGGAAGGGAGGAGTTACCTTCTGATTATCATGAGACCTTAGAGAGGTTATTAGTGGAAGATAGGAATATGTAAGGTGGTGGTTGGTTTTTCTGGTGGTGGTCTTGGTTTGGTGGGCCTCTGGCCTTTGCTTTGTACTTTGGCTTTGATTGAATAAAATTTTTTACCCCTTTTTTCATAAAAAAAAGATAAAAATTAAGGCAATGCATACGAAACAATGGGTTTAACCTCACACACAAAAGCTAGTGTTGGTGTGAATAGGGTGTTTTACCTAGGTAGTTCATCACCTAGGTTCTATTTGCACTAGTTACTTAAGTCTACTTAGGGTACTATATACCTTACATATTTATGCTTTATGTCTAAGTCATAATATTAAGACGCAAACCATAATCTTATGCAATCCTATGTCTCATCTTGGTCTATATAACCAAGGGATTCATTTTATATTTTAACTCATTATAAGTAATCTATCATTTGCATCTTTTGATAGAATAGAGTTATTCTCATATTCAATATCTATTATTTTAATTGAAGCTCCTAAATCTTGGGTGGCTACATCTTAAGCTAAATATTCCATGGTATAGAGAATTATATACCAAATCTTACATGGTATTAGATCCAACGAGATTGCTTTCTATTAGTCTTTATTGAGAGATCTAGGTTGCAATCCTGGGAGATCTTGAAAAGTTAAGCATACTCTTCTCTTGTATCATATGATGGCCTAGAGAATTAAAAATTATTGATATAAATAATAGATTTGGGGTTTCCTCTTTGTAGCTTTGTATTACAAGTTTATTTTGGAGCTTTTTGTTGCAAATTGAGCTCACCATTGAGTTTCTATTGTCCCAAAATGTCAATTTAGCATTTCACCTTTTCCAATTTAGACAAAGAGGCTATATCTACACAGGTTTGAAGTGGGTGGTGGTCCTTAGATTTAGAAAGTAGCTATAATTTTAGAACATTTTTTGTCAAATCTAACACTACCATCAGGTACAAAAGACTTGATAACCTATATATCAATTATTAATTCACCAAATTTAAACACTTTTGCTTGGGGCCATCATGAAAAAAAATCTCCTCCTTAGCTGTATAATTTGTATCATCAAAATATCCAAATAAATGCTCCCTATGCATGAATATTCTTCTACATAAGACCTACATGTGTATCATATGAAGGTGATTAAAAAAAATTGTTTTATATTAAAATTTTAGAATTTTTATATTAGAAGAAGGTTTGGCATGACTCACAAGGTATGATATTACCTTAGATAGTTTTTTTGTAATGAGTCACTTCTGGGGGAACCACATGGTGTGACCTAACAAGCCAAAACCCTATCCATCACATGTTAATGGTCCACCATCGTTAACACCAATTGACAATACAAAACCCTAGTGGGCATCTTTACCACCAAAAAGTGAGGATTCAAAAGAATATACCAATGTCACGTTTCTATTGAACCACCCTCCTCCACAAAACCCCCATGTATGGTATGGTAGGAAAATTTTCACTTGAAAAGAGAAATATTAACAAAAAGAGGTAGTTTCAAAAGAAAGATGGTGGTTTTAAGATTCAAATAATATTTTAGCCATAAGAGAGTATATATTTTTCACCTACTATTGTTTACATTAGCCTAACATCAACAAGATGACTACCAACTAGCCTAACCATCTCTAGTGTAGTTTTAATTTAGATACTTGAACTTAAAAATCCATAAATTAATCATTTTACCTACAATTTCTAAGTAATTATTTTGATCTAGTGTAGACTTTCATGATTTTTAAAGTGGTCCAAATGGCTTCTAGTTTTAGTGCTTGGTTTTTTAATGAATTATATATTTTCACAAGTATTTATAAGATCTCATTTTGGGAACTTTTGGGGCTCTGTTCATGCTCACACAATAACATTTTTTGTTCCATTTCTTTAATTGTATAATTTTTTATGTATTGTTTAGTGGTGTGGCTAGATTGATCTCAGTCTATCAAAATATTGTGCTTTAATTATATAGCTAAATTTAATATTTTTATGTACTAAGATTAGGTCCACTTCATTATTTTTTACAAGTGGAACCTATAATTTCTTTAGATATAAAGTTCCAAGATCATATATTTCTATGGAATATATTTGATTCTATAATTTATGGGGATGGTCTTGTATTTTTACTATTTTTACTAGTTGTAATCATGTTTCATAATCCATGAAAAATTAAATCCGATTACCACAGAAACAAAATGCATGTAATAAATGAATTCTTACTAAAGGAACTTGATTATCTTAAACTTATTTACAAACATAATCAATTGAAATAGATTTTCATTAAAAATGGTATTAATTTGTCAAATTCTTTTTAACTGGCATCAACATGTTCATTTGATTGTCACACTCAAGAATCTTATGTGAACACATCATTTAGAGATGAGTAGTGTAGTTAAATGTAATGCATTGAGATCTCATCTTCGTCAACTATTTCTTTTGATAGGGCTATTATTGCTACATCCATGATTTCTATCAATTTAGTTTAGTAAGATATTCATAGTGTTCCAAATACAACTACTCGGGATGACTACTTGACATACATTTCAATGGGTTTGTTTTGTGAGTACTATCCTATAGACATAGAGGACACTATTGAGGATATCCATCTACTCTTTGAGTTTATTGCTTATAAAGTTGCATCATCTTATTTATATGTGTTGGATTAATTAGGAAAATAAACTAATTATTAGGTCCTTTATTTCTTTAATTAGTTAAGCTAAACTTAGGAGTGTTTTTTTATCAAAGTGATTTCAAACATTCACTCAACCTTAGAATAGCTTTAAAAATTAGAAAACTCAAGTCTATATTAATTTAATTGTAATTATTTGTCTACTCATACCTAGATTTAATTGAACACAAGGAATTGTCACTAGTTTTTGACATATTTTATAGGTCCTTGTTAAATTGTATGAGAATTCATCTGCACTAGGATTTTTTTTTAAATTAATGTTTTGATTATATTAAGACTAGAAGGGAAATTACCCATTACAAAATAGCCATAAAGGCAAACAAGGGGCTCACAAGGAGTAAGAAACCTAGCCAAAATTAAACTTAAACAGCCCAACTAGCAAAGGAAATAGAGAAAACACACATAATAGAGACCAACACAAGACCATCAAACACCTATAGGTCTCCCAACAAATTGAGATCATTGATAGTATTCCATTCTTGAGACAAGAATTGGAGATCCTCCTCAAAAGTCAGAGGGCCTTTTTGAACGGTCGGAGTATTCGTCATGGCATCTTGGGTCAAAGCTTCAACCATTTTACCTTTCTTTTTCTGCATGTGACTATCATCCCTTCCATCATCAACCACCCTTTTACCCTAGTTATTCCTTAATTCCTATTCAAATATTTGAATGGTGAGGGGAATGTTCTTCATGGATCTTTTTTGTAGTTAGTGATTACCCTAAGGCATTAAGTGGTTTTCTCCTAATTCTTATGAAGAGCCTCAATCTCCATTTGCAAATTCCTTTTATTATCCTTCGTACCAATAATGGCTCTCAACTCTTTTAACTCCTCTCAATTGGACCACTTCTCGAAAGACTTGGCTAGAGAGGTAATTGATATCAATTAGGGGAACCCACCTAGGTTTTGAGAATCCTAAAGTAAAGAGGATATTGAATATAATTTCATTTCTTGTTCATTGGCCAAGCCTACAATTTCTTTAAGAATAAGATTTGATTAATCTTTAAAATATTATTGAAATATGCATTTAACCAACAAAAACATTTATAGGTGATCCTATGAGTTAATTCACACACTCAAATATGATAGAGTGAATAACTCAAGATCAACAACTGTAGAAAACCTTCATGAAAGCGAGAGATACAACAATCCCATTTCATGAAACAAGGAGTGTAAAATATGAAATAAATAATATACATAATGTACAGGCTTATAAAGCCTTGAAAATGCTGATGGGTAAGAAAACTACCCACACGGGAATACAAAACTAATTACTCTATTAAATGTAAACTATGTTCCTAAGTTAAAACTTAAGCCTAAGTAAATATGATTTACTCTAAAACAATACATATATGCTCTTATCAAATTTTAATAGTGATTCCATGATTGATCTTACTTATCTATTCATCATATCTTAATTGTCATAAAATAGCCAAACCTTTTTCGAGATACCATTCTTCTTCATGGCCATATCATATACATCTCTTACTACATGATTCCCATGGATATTATTTATATCTTCTCATTATTTACTTCTAACACATTAGGAATACAAAACAAATAAGTTATGTATGTGTCTAGAATTTCATTTCCAACATTGCTTTCATTATATTTTTAGCATATTATTACACATTTGCAATTATTTTTTGTATATTATTTCATGTAAATTATTTATTTTTCCCCATGCTAATATTTTCTATATTTAGTGTTATTATACAATTTCTAGTCTTTTATTTATAGAATATTTCTATTTCATCTATGTTGGATAAACCTAACTTGTTTTTCACAGAGTAACTAAATATTCTTGGTATGGTAGGTTGCAACAAAGGTACTCATACAATTAAGTAAAGGAATTCAGTTCAATATTAATCCCACTTTTATGCATTCTTTAATATATATATATATATATATATATATATATATATATATATATATATATATATATATTATAAATTGTTTCATTATTTAAATTACTGTATTTCAACATTATTTTCACTTAGTATAACTAGCTTGGCATAATGCGGGAAAACCTATAAATTTAATAATTTCTTATATAAGAATCTTCATTTTTTATATTTACACTTATTTTAGTTTTCATTCCTCTACTTTGCTATGCATTGACAACCTCCTAATTCTTCTAATTCCTGTTATCTCAAAAATATGTTGTAAGTGTCATAAATATCTGCGACCCATGCAAAAGGTTTAGGCCTCATATAATCTACAAATATCAACCAAAAAATGACATGTTCGCACCCAAACATACATTTCTATGTGACATGTGTCCCATCACATTTATAGTACTTTGTGTTTCAAATGGAAAAATATCCCAACCCATATGCGCACTAAAACTTACTAATGTTTTATTAATAATAATATTGAAAACCTAGTGAATACCTATTTTTAATCCCATTTCCCCCCCAAGTCATTCATAAAGTGTAATGGTGAAACCATAAGATCCTCATCCTTCCTCAAATAGGTAGGAAAATTATAAGATTATTGTTAAATGAACATGGCAACAAGATGAATTTTAAAGGTTTGAAGTTTATGAATTCTTCTTATGTAAACTAGTTATGGATATCTTGTAATTTTCTTTCCCCTTCAATTTTCCATATATATTTCTCTATCTTTCCCATTTGTAAGACAATAGAAACTCTTTATCCTCTCCTTATCTATAATCAAATCCACATACATCCTCTATTGCCATCTCCATAAAATCTCTAACCCTTCACATCACTTGTGCATCCTCTTTTGATCATTTCCACACCTATTTATTGTGTGTTGAATAGAAAGAACATTATTTTTAGAAGATTAATCCCCTATGGTTTGATCTTATGAGAAAAATTTCTATAAAAACCATCATTGCATTTCTACTAGATATACAAACACTTCTATAATACAAATTATTTTTTCATAAAGGTTGGGATATATTTACAAGGGCATTGTGGAGGGAAATTTCCTATACAACAAATTTTCCCCTTTCTCCCTAAATTTTTGTTTGGAATTTTATATTCTCAACAACATTTTTTTATCATTTTTCAAGAGAAAATGACCCTAGGAGCAAAAAGAAATTGATCAGTTAGAGTTACAAATATGTAAAAACAAAAGACTTATGTATCTTGGAGGAACCATTCTACCTATGTGTGTGGTAGAACATATAATAAAAACATCCTATTTCAATAAATTCATTCAAGTGTGAAAATAACTTAACAATATCATTATATTTCTTCCTCCCCAACCCATTTCTATGTCTATATCTACTACTTTCAAGGTACACAAACTCTAATATTTGATTTTATTTTAATAAACAATTCAAAGTTACACCTTTGTAATTCATAGCGCATACACTTTCTATTTATGAATTAGATTAGATTGTTTGAATTATATTATTTCTAATATAATTGTAATTTATAGTTTAGATGGTGAAATAATATATATATATATCTTCCTAACTATCTTCTAGAAAGTATTATTTTATTTTTTTCTTCTAATTATAATTCATAGTTATGATTGATTTGCATCTACATTTCATTTATTATTCTTCCCTCTTGTCTAAGTATTTCTATCAAATGGATTAAGCCACTTGAAGGGGGCATATCATGATGTTTCTATCACTCCTTTGTTGAGTTTTAAAATAGTCACATGTCATAATATAGAGACTCATCAACATGTCAAAACAGATATTTATCACATGACATGGCAATGCTTAACATGTAGTATCAATGTTGCATATAGTTAAAATGTTCAAATATTGCTTTCACCTTTTTACTTTTCCAAATAACCAAGAAAGTGTGGATCCTATGCTTATTTTAATTGTGAGACATATGCTACACATTACCTACTTTTATTTGCATGTAGACCAAGGATGAAAAATGTGATATTTTGTGAGATTCATTTCCTTATATGGATCTTTGTATCCTTTTTATGGTTTACTTCAAATAATATTTGGGAGTGTTCATTTATGTTTAAAGACACACTTTTATGATTTATATGCACCAAAAATTGGGCTAAATTGCAGCAATAAAATTTGAATATCCATATTGGTTCCTTTTTTATTTTTAGGCCTATGCTAGAAAAATGAAATGAGTTTGGATGTTAATAAAAAAATATTATGATCAATTATGATTATACAAGTTCTTTTAATTGTTAAGTTCTATTGTTCAAAATTTTCTTGATTAGAAGGGAAGATGCAAGATAAATACTTGAGTTTACTGTACACCGTACATGATTTAGTCGATGATACTAATAGTCTTATTTTTAAATTTTTGATAAAAGATAGACATTGTTGTTAAATGTTAGGTGAGTAGATTTCTTTTACTAATTCCATTAATGTCAATCTTGGAGTCACCAAAAATTATAGTAGCTTGTCCTATAATAAATGATATTCTATATTCTTGAGTTAGTTAATTAATGTAAAACCAATTACAAATTTGATTAAAATCTATCATTTCTCTTTAATTTACAATGAAAATATTTAATAATAAAATTATCTTGTAATAATGTCATGTTTAATTTATTATTTGAAAAATCCAATTCTTTAAACACCATAAAATATAACAATTGCTATTATAAGACCCCTTTCATAGATTATAAAACTATATTCTATTACTAAAAATTATATTCTATTTAGACATCACATATTAAACGTTTTTTTACCCAAAGCTATGAGCCCGTGAAGTCACAATCTTAATCAGTTTAACAATAAAATGTCAAATTTGTACAACAAATGTTTATAATAACTTTACACAAATAATGTTGAAATAGAATGATACATTGTATGTAGCAGAATAGTTTTTCTCCACGTAGTAAGCAGATTCTTCCCCCACATTGACAAATGCAAATATGGTACTGATAAGACATTACGTCGCGATAAACTAGGCAGCTCATGTCTATTACAGTCCAAGAAATACTAATCGTTTCAAAATAGAATTTGATCGGAATCATTATTTTACTGACTTCTTCGCGTTAATTACTTGTTCCCCTGGGTCTACCGGCCTTGCAAATCGGGTCTATTTAATGCCCATTCAGTTCCTCGAAGCAGTCGAAGGATTTTGGAATTAGGTTTTGTTAAATTGCATAGCAATATACAAAAATTATTTGAAGCCTCAAGAGTTATAGCCATGAACGTAACAACTTCCACTGTAGCTGCTCAATCTTTTACTCTCATGTGGTGTGGGAGTAAACCATACAGCCCTGGTTATAACTGTATTCGCAGTAAGAAGAATGAAAGAAGTTTGGCTGTTAAAGCTCGCTTCTCTGATTCCTCAGGTACTACGACTGAAAAATTGCTATATTTTTTTCAGTTCCATTGTCCTCTTTGGTCATCTGCACAGTCTAGACTTCAATATTTATATTTGACTGTCAATCGGAATAACGGTTTTTATTTTAAACTTATCTTGCAGGACGCCCGGGTATTGGAGATGAAGATATGATAGTTTTGAGATGTCGGATTCATAAGTTGAGAATTCAGGAAATAAATTATATTCCTCCAAAGCATTGGATGCAGTGGGAGAAAAACTGGTATCCCACATATCATTCAGATGTTTGCTCATTCCATCTACGGTTGCAGAAGATTCTACTTAACAGCAGGCCTGGCTTTGCCATTGGATTTTTGGCTTTAATCTCGTTTAGTGTTCCGGCCTCAGTCTTGCTGCTTCTTATTCAAATCCTTCCTCACTTGAAGGGCTAAGTAGTAGATTGTACCGCTTAAACAATAAATTGTGGATTCAACATTAATCAAAATATATTTGAAAGCAGTCCCAAAATGCTTTCCACTAAGATGTGTGCAGAAACAACTTCAAAAGTCTTTTACAACTTTGGCTGCTTCTCTCTGCCTTTTTAGAGAGTCATGCTTGCTCACAGTTAATAATATTGATAATTAATTAAATTTAAAACAAAATGAAATATGATTTATTTGCTGAATGAGCTGACAGCAAAATAGTTACAGGTATTGTTTAATAATACTTGTAAATAATATATATAAGTTGTTTAAGAAGAAAAATGATGTCCATAAGTTATAAGAATAGAATATATCCCAAACAGTATTAACACACTATAAAGTTTATATTCTCAACTCATTGTGAGAATTATTGTTTTGAAGGGCAGTGTGGGCTATACAAGTTATTGAAAAAAGATAAACCTGACTTTCCAAGTAGGAAGAAGGACTGTCTCTTAAAAAAAAGACATGGTGTTAAGTGCCATAGTTTAAATTATTATAATTGTAAGTTTTGGTTATTTTTCTTGCAATCTTCAATCCTAAGGAGAAAAACAATGCCTAAATTAGGGGATTAAATATCTAGGACAAGGAATTTGCACTATCAATGGATAGAAGACAAGAAAAGCCAACAAACAAGGCTATGAAAGCCTTCTACACTTCGAGCTCCATAGGACTCAGGAGGGTATTCCTAGTTGTAGGCCTAAATGTGTGATAAACTTATGCCAAGTAACCAACTACAGACCTATGAAAGTGGATAATTCTCAGATATATGAGTAATTGGTATTCTATATTCCACCAGATTCAAGCATAATCCCATTTGCATTGAACATTGCTAAGAAAACATAACTTAGATATCTTCATCTCAAAAACATAGAGGGTTAATAGATAAAATTCTTTCAAATTCAACCTCTATACTCTTTCAAATACCATGAAGATATAGGGAACTATGATAACTTAAACATGAAAACAAAAGAGAAGTACAAAAGTAATAGAGATTTAATATGAATTGAGTTGTTTTTTAAAATGCCTTAGGCTTTGTGACAGATTGGTGCCTAATCATGGGCCACAAAGTCAAATATAAAAATGCAACAGAGATCCTATCAGAAAACTAGGTTCAACCAATGGATTTAAAATATGTTAATTCCTTACATTAACAAATCCACTCATATTTTCATAAAGTTCTACTTACCCATCCCACTTATGCACTCTAAATTATAGGTATCTAATCAAATTAATTTAACTCTTTACTTGAAAGAGAACCATGGCCAAACAACACAATCATAGGAAATTTGTGATGACAAATTCAAATATCCTCGATATATTGAATTTATATAATTAAAAGCATACAAATCTGGTGACAACTTCGTGAACTGTAATTTGTTGCTGTACAAATTAGTTAGTAATTGCTCATAAAATCAAGCTATTACAATTTACATACTCTATTTATGACTCAGACTCGACACTATTCTACATTACTTTCCTAATTTAGAACTTTAGAACCCTTACAAATGAGATAGAAATTACACTATATAGAGTAAGAGAACTCTTAGATCAAATTTCTATTAGAAATCAATCACCAATTGAACCCTAAATGGAGATCTCCATCAAACACTTGGAAAAATTCAACTCCATTGATCAGTAATTTCCCATCACTTGAAGAATCCTCACCGCAATCTATTTTCCCGCTCTTCCTTCACTGTCCTCCAATAGAAAATTCCCCTGCCGGAAGACTCATCATTCTTTATGCCCTACTATAGAAAATATCCACTCCACATTATTCCCTTGTAGTTGCAAATATCTGTTTGTAGAAGAATAGAATCCCTCCATGAAAATCCTTTCACTCTTTATCTTCTAAAAACCCTACCGCGAAAAAATATCCATTTCTGTGCATTTACCATTTTATTTAACAGCAATACAAAACCTCTATTTTTACTTGGGAAGGAATTTAATTATTTTATCCAACTATGAATAATCTTTACCCGTTCCTTTACACTTTTCATTTCACTCTCTATTATTTTCCAACAATTAAAATTTTGATTTTAATTGTGAAGATTTCAATTTTTAATCTAGCCACAAAAAATCACATTACTCATGCAATCTCCTTTTGTACTTAATTCCCCAACATCAAAATTACCCTCAAATATTTCTATTGGACAACACCCACAAGTCCACCATCATCTTATACCATCACCGCCTAGCTTACATCGCATATCTCTTATGCAATGTGGAACAAGTGACACCAAATAGCAATATGTGATGGGGAAGATATGACATCACCCATTTCTATTCAACAACACCGGAAGGCCCACCATTATCTTATACCATTAGCGCCTAGCTTCCATCGCCTATCTTTGATGCAATGTGGAACAAACGACACCAAATAGTGATATGTGATGAGGAAGATATGAGATTACCAATCATTCATAGGATGTGGAGAAGGAAAACTCAATCAGTGATGAGTGATGAAAAGGAACTACTGATTTCCAATTCAAATGGAAAAACAAACCCAAAATAGTGACGGATGATGAGTTTTCCCTTCCAGCCGTTAAAGCCGTGAAAGTCGTATATGAGAAGAATTAAACTTTCTTTGATAGAAAGCATTTGAAATGCATTTTATTTTTTCCCTAAATACATTTTTCACATTTACATAATGTTTAAAATGTTCAAAAATATTTTAAACATATACATTTAAAACTTTAGAAAAATGCAAATTTTAATTACGCTTGTACGCCAAATAGAGAAAATTCAATGCATGTAACCTAGGACACCTCGAACCATAATTTTTTTCATGTGATCATAATAAATTATTTAAAACATGGGTTTTAAATGAAAAATTTTCCAGCCATCAAAAATCAAGTACCTCCTTTGTAAACCACCCTTGAGACATGTTCACCACAACCAAAATGCATTAAGGTAATGCATCATATGACCTCCATTTTTTATGAAAATGGAGCTGGATATGTTTTAGTCAAAAAAAGAAATGGGTTTCCCTTAGAATTTGAAAATTTAAAGCTTTTTGGAACATCAATTTTGGCCCTATCATAGTTAGCAACACATTAATTAACCCATAATAACTCATCCAGGAGCCGCAAAACTAAACAAGCATGTAGATATTTGAACCAAAAATTCAGTACAACAAACAACTTGGCAAAATTCATCAAGTGGCTCACTCAGACTTTTCTGCAATTGCACCTATCAAAGACCAACTCGAGCACACCAAGTCACCTCCTTGAAAAGTTATCAAATCACCTCTTGGGAAGCTACCACTGGAAACACTAAATCATTTAGGTCCATTTAGTATGTGTGCAAGATGGATTTCCTTCAATCCACATTCTTCACAAGATATTAAGGGTCATAGTTAACCTCCTTGAAACATTCAAATGCCAAAATATGACAAACTGCCTTTGCTTTTGACTTGGTAAAAATATCAAACTTGATCTTGTGACCTTGAAACCAAACTAATGAGCATATGAATATGAGGGGAATGTAGAGCACCAATCATTTTTTTATGATGATCATCTAGCTGTGAAATATCAGTCTAAACAAGAGGCCACTTCACAAGCCTAAGAGTATGCAAACAACAAAACAATCCCAGAACCCTCCAAATTTGATCTTCAAAACCTTATGAAGACTCATCATAGGAGGGTAAAATAAAACATACATGTCTACACATGAAAAATGAATATACTCACCAATGGATTTGGCTTGAAATAAAATGGGCTCCAAATTATGACCCTCCAAAGTAGGTCATTCGGGCAGGTTTTTCAGATGCACTTATAAGTGTGCAAAGCAAATTTTTCAACATGGGAACTTAAAAATTTTCAAAATTTGAAGGTTCCATTAATAAGTAAGTTTTTACTAAATTCAATATAAAATTACATGTAAGTGTATCCAAACATATAAAAATTAAATGTCATCTAAGGATACCTATGATTGTCTCTAACCAACTAAATATTATTGTTACATCACTATTGACTTGAGACAAATAATGAAAACAAATTATAATTGAAACTACACTAATTAATGCAACCAAATATAGTAAATTCTATATTATATTTTCACAAAGAAAGAAAACGTAGTAACTAATGCACCTATATTCAAGTAAGGCAATGGAGAGAACTATTGGAAACTATATTTTGGATATTCTACTAAAACATTGGGTCAAAATACAAAAGTGACAATAAATTCCAAAGGTGCATAGCTTTTAGAAAGGCCTAGTCCAAATATGGACAACCAAAAGGTAGGCTACACCATCTTAGGTGGATAGGACTATGTATCTAATGGAATTATACAAATTTTAGGGTTAATTAAGGTTTATTTGATGATCTTATTATTATAAAAAAAGGTTTATTTGATGATTACACACTTATACTGAGAAGTGTGGGGTGAATCAATATAAGTTAATCTTTTAATCATTTAAAACTTAACAACCACAATAACAACAAACACATGAGATTCACGCAATTAAAAACAAAAAAAATATGTGCAAACCCTTTTGAGGAAAAACCATGGAGAAGGACTACTTTCATCTACTAGATCAAAATCTAGCCATAAAAAGAATCATCTTACAATTTTTTGTAGGAATCAACTCACTAGAGGCACCAATCCTTAAAGAATTTGTAGGCACTAGCTCACTAGAGATACCAATCCCTGCTACTAAGAACAAACTCAACAAGAGAGACCAATATCTTCTATTAGGAGGCACCAACCTCTTCAACAAAAAATCACCTTCTAGATGTTGCTTCTTCAACTAATGATGTACATTTTTGCAATTGCATAGTTCACAAAATCTTCTTTATATTAGATCTTCTCTACATTAAATTTTCACTATAATAAATCCCATCTACTCTATATTCGAATGATATTACATTTTTCACTTACATCCTTTACTCTCATTTCATACTCATTTTATACGTCTTCATTCCCCTTCATAAATAAAGACTATTCTCCCAATGGAGGTTAGCCATCTTTTTTATTTTAAAATAATTCCAATGTAGCCCTCAATTTTTATCATCATAAGGGTTGGCCATATTTTAATTTTAGTGATCCATAAATAAGGTAAAATATTCCATTTTAAGCACCAAAACTAAATGGAGTTCAATCATAAAAAAATTAAGTTAAACTCTTATTATTCCTTAAATTGGACATCTAAATAACCTCTTTTAAAAATATAATTTTTACCATTTTGGCCAAACAAATTTTGCATTCATGAAAATATTTCTAACAATCTCCTTTTTTGAGAAAAATAAATTTGACAAAGAAACCTTTGACATCAATAAAAATATCTCCAACAATCTCCCCCTTTTCAATGATGGAAACCTTGAAAAGAAGTAATCATCTAAATTCAACAAAGACATTCTTAGAGGAAATAACCTAGGAAAATCATCTGCAAATACTTCCTTCACAAAATACAAGAGAAGCGAAATAGGCTATTTCACCAGAGAATGAAAATACGAGATGAGATATTTTACACAAAATACAATGGTGCCTTATAAAGGAAAGAAAAACAATGTTGAGTGGGAAAACTACCCACACGGGAATAAACCATAGGGAGATTTTAAACCTAAGTAAAAACTTAACACACTAACACCCCCCTTAAGTGAAAACTTAGGGAGATTGAAGATGCAAAAATGCAATATGGGTCTCAGATACACAACCATGTTAGGTGCCCATTTACAATACAATCTCTCACAACCAGAGAAAAGGAGAAAAAACCTATGGAAAAAAACCCCTCTCCAAAAGAGAGAAAAAAAAAAAGACAAGATGCATGGATGGAGGACTCAATCATACCCCCCAAGAACTACATACATCATGTAATATGCAATCAATGATCCCCCCATAGGTAGGAAAAAATGAGATATTATATCTCCCCCATAATGAAGAAGCTCCAATGTTGATGAAATATGCCTGAAAACAAAAGATGATCCAATGCCTACAAGAAACACCTCTCCCCTTAGGAAGAAACAATTCCACCAAATGATGAAGAAGCCACTCCATATCCAACTGAAAAGAGGAAGGAAATCTCCAACTAGAATATTCCATCACATAATTTCATGATAAAATAACAACTAGGAAATGTGATAAATCAAATGAAAGTGAAGGCTCAATAATGTTAACCTCTAAAGACAATCTAGATGTATCATCTACCATGTTGAAACTTTCATCAAAGAGGAGATAAATCCCCTCCATCATATCTCCCAAATTTGAAAGATGAGACTCCACAAACAAATATGAGATGTCTATCAAATACTCATCCAATAAAATAAGATACTAGGGATCAAAAATATCCTAATGTGTTGAAAGATCAACCTCTAAAGCAATAGAATATGTATCAACATGAGTTTGAAGAACTCCAAAATTCAGCTAACCAATCCCTCTAGAGAAATTATTGATAACACTAGCAAGAGGAGTACGAGGAACATAGTCATCATCATCAACAAAGTGAGAGAAGGTATGCAAACGAGACTCATTATCAGTATTACCAACTACAATGATTTTTCCATTATCAACCTCTTTGATAAAAACATAATTTGTAGTGAATTCCATAATATTCGCTACCTCACCATGGATGATCAAGATAGAAAAACGATTTGTGTACAACTCAAGTATACACAATACATCCCTAAAACATCCATCACCTATTTGAACATTTCCTACCCCCACAACATCCAAAAGCTTATTATCTCCCAACAAAATTTTGGAAGTGTCAACAGGATGAAGAACCTGAAAAGGATAGGGACTAGAAGCCATGTGGTGAGATGCTCCAAAATCTAAAAACCATCTTTCATGACTAGAATGAACTACAAAAGTCACCAATGCATGCCCTTTATCCATGTAGTGTTTATCTCCTTTATGACTGTGTAGGGATGGATGATGGTGGAGATGAAGATGAAAAGGTTGTAGAAGGAGGAGTTATAGATGAGGGTAGTGGGGTATTGTTTTTCTAAAGAAGGTATGAAAGTTCATCAATATTCTTCATTTAACAATGATTCTCATCATTCCCTTTCTTTTGCAACATACACAACTGAATTTCTCCTTCTTGGTCTTGTCCTCTTTTGAAGAGGTGGAAGTCTCATTTGACTCTGTCTTAGGTTGAGATTTCTTCTTCCCTTTTCACTTAGATTCTTGTGCAACCAATGCATGATTTGTAGGGACCTCCTCTAACTGAACAAGTTTGGCTTGCTCCCTTGTCAACTGGTCATAGAAAGTCTCAAAAGAATGCATTTGGAATGCACTACTCAAAGCATCCATTGTGGAGTAGAAGGTAGAATAAAACACAGCAAATGGGCCTATCATCTTAGACAATATAAAAAAGATGGAATCCTTATCATATTTTCTCTTCCCGAATCTTGCTAATTATGGCCTTAAAGATTTGAGTTTCACTAGAAATTCATCAATAGAAGGAAATTCTTCAGGGGTAAGAGTGTTTAATTTAGCCTCTAGTTGTAGCACACAAAACTCACTGACCTGACCAAACAAGTTATGTAACTTATCCCATATCTCCTTGGGTATATCCAACTCATCAATATGAAAGAGGATACTATTAGAAACCTTCAATTTCATCAAACCCATAGCTTGGTCACACTTATTTCTATTGGAAAATATCTCAAGTTTCTTGGTAAGAGTGGGTTGGATATTACTCATTGTGGACCACAAACCTTGAGACTAAAGCAACAGATGCATTTTCATTTTCCACGTATGGTAATTATGGGGGGGTTAATAATTCAATAGATTCAAGAGTAGCCATGACCAAAGTTTGTACCAAAAGAAAAATTTCACCAAAGTGACTAAAACCTCCAAAATAAATCAACCAATTGCAGCCTCTTAAAATTAAATTTCACCTTTATACTTTAGGAAGCAAAGATTAATTGATTCTTTGAAACTAGAAAAAAAAATTGAGCAAAAAATAATACAACTTATTATAAATTTTCCATACAAATTACCACAATAGAGCACTCAAGCAGACTGATCTGCAATTCCCTCCAAACACACAAGCAGACTTGACTGGTATAGTGTTGGTG
This sequence comes from Sequoia sempervirens, assembly GCA_007258455.2. Lineage (NCBI taxonomy): Eukaryota > Viridiplantae > Streptophyta > Pinopsida > Cupressales > Cupressaceae > Sequoia > Sequoia sempervirens. Next base: position 11,010 of record VDFB02123886.1, on the reverse strand, counting down.
AAGGAAAATTTATAGCTTTCGCATGGGCCTTCACTCATACCACCATGAACCTTTTCTCACAAAAACAATGTGATACAAGGGTAATTTAAATAGCTAGAAAACTCGGTGCACAACCAATGTGGGACAAAGTTCCAACAAGAACTCTAGAAAACAACTTGGGCCCACCTCCTTCCAGTGCATAAAAGTGAAAACCTAGATAGATATTTTGTCTCAAACTTTATAAAGTATACAGTTTGAAAAAAAAATCCTTCTACATAGAAAATGAAATGTCTCAACCAATGAAAAAATGTGTCTCCTCCCCTTTGAGAAACAAAAACACCTCCTCAATAGTAATGACTTCAATCAATATATGAACATTGAATCTTTGAATGTGTAAGAATTGATGCTATCAACCAAAAGAAGCTTAGCCTCTAAGTGGGAAAAATAGTGCAATCTCTAAATAAAATGTTGGTCTTCCCTCCTATTATGTTAGTTTTCCCTCTTATTCCAATATACAAATAGCCACCACTACTTTCTAGAGTTGTGCCTTAGAGGAGAATCCACACCACAAGATGAAGGTATTTGTGGCTTGAAAAGATTTCAATGCTACCTCCCACAATTTGCATGTTTGTGGCTTTCCTAAACTATGGCTATCAGACTCAATCTACAAGATGTGAACAAATGGAAGGTTTGCATACCTCCACATCAATCCATTCATCCCAAAATGTAACTCACCATAAATAAATACGCTAAAAAGAGATATGTGACCTACATTCCAAACCAAACTATAGCAGATGAAATATGCACAGCACAAGAAAATCAGCAGTAAAAAATGGAATTGATAAAGATGAACATTCTTTTGAATGTATTCATAAAATAATGATGTCAAACTCTTCAAAGAAAATTCTCAAGGAAGGAGTTGGAAATTGGGTGGCTTTGATAACACGTTAGAGAAAATAACCTAGGAAAATCATCTACAAATACATCTTGCACAAAATATGAGAGAAGCAAACTAGGCTATTTCACTAGAGAATGAAAATATGAGATGAGATATTTTACACAATATATAATAGTTCCTTATAAAGGGAAGAAAAAAATGATGAGTGGGAAAACTACCCACATGGGAAAAAACCACCAAGGAGATTAACCTTAGTAAAAACTTAACACACTAATAGACATAACACTCCCTCTTTCTATAATTCTCCCTTTTTCTATCTATTTATGATGTGGGAAAAAGGATCAATATTCTAAATCACACTTCTTCCAATATCACAAGGGAAAGAACTAATACTAATTCCAAACACCCGCTTTGCTAATAACCTTAATGGAAGAGCCACAATGGTGGAATAGGGCTTTAGTCCTTTGATGTGTATGATGATAGTGATTAACTAACTATTAATTTATTTAATTTGATCATGCAAATATGTACCTAGGTTAACTATGAAAATGTAGTAAATTGAGATGATTTATGGAATATACATAACTAAAAACTAGAAACACAATTTAGAAAATTAGAGTACATGCATAAAGGAACCTATCATATAGGTCTAATCTTGAAATGACTGGATAGGAGTACTAAGCACAATATACATGGAAATGTAGATACTCAAAATCCAAATTTATATTTTAGTTGGTCTCTATCTATAGGTCCTTCTCCACTTTCGCCAATGTCAAAACTTTGTTTGTTGATGATAAAATCCAATTTTCCTATTTTTTCGATGTGCAGGACTTGAATTCTTGAATGAAAAATTATGTATTCAATCCTTTTCTAATTCGCTCTAGATCTATAACCTACACATAAGGACTTGAGGGGAAAGGGTTCTGTCGTATAGGGGGTTTCCTAATTCAAACACCATTTTGGTATTTCTACCTCCACAATAGCTATGATGATGTAAAAGAGAGCTTACTCTTGATTGGGTAGAGGCTAAATGATAAACAAGTGACAAATTGACACTTGATGTAACTTACTACTCAGATTTGTATTCCTTGATGGAATGGAGTAACTAGACTCATTACCTTCAAGGAGAATTTGGATGCTTGATTTAAAGTATTGCAAGTGTTATTACTAACAAATCAAATAGACATGAAACATAAATAAACTCACATGAAAAAATGATGCATTGCTATCATGATTCTTGACTAAATTAATGATGTTATAGTTCTTCTCTTGAATTCTCTGAGGATGCTCAATTATCACTTCAAAATTGCTAACTTTTGTTAGGTGTGCTTAGGATTTCAAATCATGAAGCCTGGTAAAAGCAAGAAGTTGGGTCCATGAGGAGGGGAACTTTCAGCCAAAATAAAAAAAAATGTAGGAAATGTGTACACATTTTTAAAAAATGTGTACACACTTTGGATCAGGTACCCGAGCCTAAATCTGAATGTGTATGATTTTAGATTCAAGTACACAACATTTATGTGTTTCTTAAAGTTAGTTAAGAATGTGTTATTCATTTTCTCAGTTCATTTGGTCTACATGCCCGAGGGGGACCTCAATTCACGTATGCATTTCTAAGGGCCTAGTTCAACAAAGTTTTCACTGCCATGGTCTCTTTCTGTCAACACAACTGACCTCAGTGACCTCTAGGTTGGTTGAATTCTACTTTTTATTTTCTTTATATCTTGCATTTTTATTTTTATTTTTATTTTACCTTCAATATTTTATAAATTTTTAATTATATTTAAAACTAAAAACATCAACCAAACCAAAAATGTTAAATTGTGAATTAGAAAACCATAAAAACTAAACCTAAATTAACAAGAATTTAACCTAAATTGGACACATTTAACTTAGAAATAAAAACCCTAAACCCTAGGCTCCAAAAACTGTAGACCTAAAAACTAAAACCCTTAATCCTAGGAATTAAAACTTAAAACCTAAACCTAACTTAGATTTATAGTGTCTAGATTTGTTTTCTTTTTACTAGCCTTGAAATCAAACATAATCCCTAGATAGGTCTATTCATGCTTAGGTGCACAACAAAATAATGAGGTCACATTAAAAAAGAATTAGATAACCAAACATTAGGATTGTAATTTTGTGTATTGTACTTATCTTTCTTATTATCATTGACAATCATTTTTGTGGACTATTTACTAGGGGATGTGAGACTAATAATTTCATTGCACTATCTAAACCTATTTATTTTTATTAGCTTTTTTAACATATTTTAAATATTCTTCATATTATCAAATTTATCTAACATCACTCTCCCATCCCCACCACATCATAAAAAAATGATACTTTATATCAACATGCTTCATTTATATTTGAAAGTTTAGGTTCTTTTCTAATCTAATGGCACACTAAATATTGTATTAATTTCTAACTACAACAAACCCAACCCAACATCTAAACACAAGATATTTTATATAACTAAAATCCTTAAAGAAAAGAGTGGCTACAACATACTTTGTTATTATAGTAGAAATAGAAACCATAACATGCTACTTACTCATCCAATTTATTGTACCAATAAATAAACTAAACACAAACACTAGTTGACCTCCTACTATCCACATCTCATAATAAATCTAAGTTAATAAATATCTAAATTACATCAAATAAAATTGAAAGTTGCTCTAACATTTCTATGATATATGTCACCTATTGTACCATTGCCCCTTTTTTGTACAAGAAACTATTACCTTTAGGTTGCAAGTTATTTGTAGTAATGAACCATATATTTTTGGCACCAAATCACTTCTCTAGCTCTTCTAGGATTTTTCACCTAAAAGGAGAGAGGTAGGGCCAAAAATGCTAAAGGATTAATTCAAATTATGTTATGTGATGTTATATGCACTAAATGAAATGAATTAAATGCAATCAAGTGATCTATATGACTAAATTTGAATGTGAAATCTAGGATCTATACTATGTTTGAAAGCATAGTGTTGTTTGCAAAAAAGCTAAAAAGGATGAACAAAAATGCAAACTAAACCAAACAAAAGGTTGTTTTTCAGAATGTGTGCAACTAGGAAACTGATGAAGACTAGAAAAAAAATATGGAAAATTGATGATTTTTTATTTTGAGCTCACTGGGACTCATTCGCCACCTTGGGTAAATCAATCCCAGTTTAGGTTTTTCTACACATAAATGGTTTTCTATCAACAGGGAACTAGGATCTACATCTGACTCAAATCTACACCTTAGGAGGGACTCATTCGCCACCTTAAGTAAATCAATCCCAGTTTAGGTTTTTCTGCACATAAATGGTTTTCTATCAATAGGGAACTAGGATCTACATCTGACTCAAATCTACACCTTAGGAGGGACTCATTCCCATGCATGGCGAATCAGTCAACTTTTAAATTTCTGCAACTTCAGATTTTTCTTTTGCACCTTAACACCTGCACAACAATTTCTAATGGAATCCCAACTTGGGATCTTGAAAAATTCCTACAAAACAACTTAAAATTGTTTTTCTAATGGGGTTTTTTCCTTGATCAAACCCCTAGTTGGGTATTAAACCTTGAATGGAGAAACATTTTCATAAAACCCTAGCCTTAGATGTGTTAATGACTTGGAAAGTCTGAATCATAACAAAAACCCTATTCTATTGTTCTAGAATAAGAAATGCAAAGATTATTTGTGTGATGCAAGATCTCAAACCCTAGAAACCTTACAAAACATGAAAAATGGGAATGAAAAGACATACAAATGACAAACAAGCAAAATGCAAACGTTAATCTAAAGATAGAGTGAAAATGGAAGATGGAATCAATATGAAACCAAGTCCTTAGGTGTGATTTGGTGGCTAGTTGCACCTCCTCAACCTAGATTTCTTCATCATTCACCATAGGAATCCATCAAAAAAAAAAATTCAATGTTGAATCTTGACAAGAAGAGTGAGCTTCAAGACCTACAAAAACCCTAGTTTTCTACCCTAAAACTTCAACTTTTGCTAATGAGACTTGTGGTAGAAGACTTGACTTTTAGAAATTACTTTTTGAAAAATGACTAAAAGATGTGTGAAATGACTTGAGATGAGTATTTATAAGCAAAAACATCTTATTTTCCCATTATTTCGACCTAAGAGGCCGACATTCACTAGAAATTTAAGTTAAATTAATCAAATTACCGCTCAAAATTAAATTTTCCCTCAAAGGGGACTCATTCACCACCCTTGCCGAATGGGTCCCACTAGAGGGGACTTCTTTTCCCAAGGTGGTGAATGGGTCTCACTACTAAATTTTGAAGGTGGTTTTTTGTGGTATGAAAGAATTATGTATTATTTGTGAGTTTTGAGGTGATTTCTCAAGTAAAACAAGCCTCTAGATAAAAAATAATGGGTCTTAGGGGCCTATAAATGTTGTTTTAAAGGATAAATGATGCAAAGGAACTCAAAAGTGGGTCAAATCGCACGTGAACTTGTCTCTTTTCTCAAGAGGGTCCAAATTTATATGGTGCATTTAACCCCCTCTTTAGTGCCCATATGACTCTACATGCATATGTAAGCTAAAGTACTCTAAATGATTCGCATAATTACATAAAAGGATACTTATTCAAAAGGAAAGAAAACAAAGCCCCAATGTAATTTTCTACAAAACCACAACATTAGGAACCACATCCTACAACACACATTTGTTAATTATCCAAAAGTCATTTTATCTAACTCTTAGGAATCCAATTCCAGGGTAGATGTATGCCCCCCCTTTATTCCACTTGTTTTATGGAGGTGGAATCAAGGTAGCAATCTAGCCACGTCAAATTAGAAAAATTGTATCATAGGGAATTTCCAAGTACCATGCCACATAATGATAGATGGATGATGGTGTCGGGTGCAGAATCATAATTCCAATGCATCAAACAATGTCAAAATCGGATTACCCTAGCTCCTATTATGTGTATTTGAAGAAGATATACTTTATGAACAAATAACCCTATGTTAATGCATAAGAGTAAAAGGAGATGAAAAGTGATTAAAAGAAGGAGAAGAAAGAAACTTGTCACTTACTATTCAATTTACCTTTGAATGTAGCATGGTTACCTTAGAATAGTGGTTTACACTTTCTAAGAGGAAGGAAAATTCAGATTTTTTCCATTCCTCAAATCAAATGGGTTCAGCCGAACCAATGAATACCCAAATTAAAAAATCATATTCAAGTGGGTTCGGTCGAACCTAGGTTCGACCGAACCCCTTCAATATGACAAAAACAAAAAAAAAAATGTTTCATTTTCACACTTTTACTGTGTTCTTTTACCAGTCACTGTCTCCCTAGTGCGCGCAGCGAACAGAGTCTGTGACAGTGACCAAACAAGGTTTCTCTCGCCGGCGAAAGCAAATTTTCGTTCCTCTCTTCAAAGTTCATCATTCCAGTTTGCATATCGAGCACTATTGAGCACTAGGTATTTAAAATTTGATTTTTTTAGAGTTCAAAATGCATGTATTTGTTTAATTTCGAAACCCTAAATGCAAATTTTTTTAAATTTGTTGAATTCAAATTGCACTTGTTTGAAAGTTTTTAAAGCATTTTCAATATAGTATTTTGCTTCCCCGTTTTGCATATATTTTTTTCTTGTTAAACACCTTTCAAGAGAAAAATGAATATTAAAACTATCAACTATTTGTTAGAGGATGAGAGGTCTATAATTATGTACATTACAATAAAATATCTCCATATAACAAATGAAGCTAAAAACCCTAACCTTCTTTGTCAATTCTATAGTGTGCTTGCTACATGAGTAATTTTTTTTATGAAAACCATGTTTAGGAATGAAAATATCCAATCCCTTATGCTTCTAAACTAAAGTTTGCAATGCTTATGGTTCTTTTGGCCTTATAGATTCTTGAATCATTTTATAATATAAAACCTACATTTAACCTACTTTGGCTCTAATAATTGTAAACCCTTTAGGAATTCTAAATTGTTGCATCTTGTCTTGATTTTCCCACCATTGTTATTCCTTTTGAAATTTTTACAAATTAGGAAAAGAATCCTTGCACTTATATAGAGGATCCTTAGGTATGTTCTTAAAATTATTTAAGGTTAAATGACTTAATCTAAAATAAAGGCATATACAGATCTCTTGCAATTGTAACCTCTTTACTAGTGTTCAAACATATTTGATACCTTGATGGCATGACATAGATGATGTTGCTTGATATTTCTTTATCCATGGATAACCAATAAAATATGAGATACATCTAAAGAAGAAATAATATGACATAGAATAAGAACTTCCCTCATCTTTTAGACCAAAAAATTAAGGTAAAATAATGTATCCTATAGTTTCAATCAACATATCATTAGTCAATTTTAAATAAACCCTCAAATATGCATATGCTTGTTTACAAAATGATGATAAAACAAAAATTATTCAATGCATACATTTTATTGGTGAGTAATATCAATAAACACACCCTTACATGGTTCATGATCCACACAAAACCAAAGGACCATTATAATTATTTGGTAATATCTCACAATGTGAAAAAGGTGTCAAAAAAATTAGCATACCTAAATCGTAAATTGACTTGTCATAAAGTGGGTGGGTAGCTTAGTGGTGGAGATTTGCATCCTAACTAGTTCATGGAAATTTCAACATGGTATTAGAGCCAAGCTAGGTGCATTTGACACCTATGTTGTGGCTCAAGGGAGTGTGTTGGAGAAATGATACACACCTAATCCATAAAAAGACTCATCACAATGTGAGCCATTAGCTCAATAGTAGAGCATCCTAACACCAAATGGGAGGTCCTAAGTTTGAATACTGGTTAGTCCATAGAAATTTCTATAAAAGTCAATCACTAGTACATAAGAAGAAGAATGTAAGTACCCTTTATAATTTTTATTAATACCAACAAATTATCATTACCACATACATAGGTGAATCAATGATTCCAAGCTCGGGCTAACATGTATATATATACCTCAATCTCATGACCCCTCATATAAAACCATTCTTTATTAGATTTATTTAGTGTAAAATATTTAAATTTTCATTAGAGGAACAATTGAAGTGATTGGACCTCAATATTAACCCTCAACTCCATCTTTTTTTTTATCAATCAAACCTTAATCAATTATTCCTTAATCCCATAAAATGCTGGAGTATAATTACAATTAAATCCTACAATTTAATAACAAAATTCTTTCATATTTGCTATCTTTGGGGAATAACTTTTAGATTTATCTAATGGCCTAATAGGAGGAAGTGCAATCATGCAAGCACTATAAATTTTGGAAGCACATTTTACAAAGGAAAAAAGTTGAGGCTTTTAGAGTCATAATTATATTAGAAACATTTATAATGTATATTTGTACAATGGTCATTTCCATTATTTTTACTAGATCCTTTTGGAAATACTTTTCTTTCAAATTTACAAGGGTAGGATGATGTAGATGAAGCATTAGAAGATCCATACTCAGCGTGGTAGCCTCTAACAACTTTAGTTCTTAACATTCATCTCTCAATTTGCACATGCAAATGTTAAGAATGTATATACTTTGTAGATCCTTGTTTACAGTCAAAAAATCTAAAATAATAAACTTCAATCTAACATTCCCAATATTTGCATTGGCCAATTTCAATATTAAAAAATAGACCCAAATGGAAGATAATACTATTAAATTTCATGGAAAGAACTTAGCCAATAAATTATCATCATACACAAAATCCAAATATGTAGCACTAAAGAACCTTGAATGTGTCATGGGATCTCCTTTAACATTGTGCATCTCAAATCTAGGATCCAAAAATCCAACAAAAAATGGATATGTAAAATTTTCAATAGAAATTGAATTGTGTTTGATTTTTATATGTATGTCTTTTTTTGTTTCCATTAGGTAAGGAATCAACATTACTTTTCATCTCAACAAGTCTTTAAACATTAATGTCAAGGGTAGATAGAGGCACACTAGGATTAAGGACATGAATGAAAGTGGCAAGATGAGAAATGGAAGGTGGTGTATAAATTTGTCGTGACATAATAAATGAGTGTGGAGTGACAAAGACTTGCATAGGAATATCATAGTGAGGGGAACATGGGAAGTGTAAACATAACCAATGAGAACTAATGTGGAGACAAGAGAACTATGTGCATCATAATAAGTAAGCATGAGATGAGATCTAGGAAAAATGAGAGGATAAATTTGGGAAGATTTGGTGGAAGGAGAAATAAATTGCATAGCATAGATAGGGATAAACAATAAGGAGGAATACATGAAGAAGAAGCTGGGATTTTGAGGGAAAATGGCACATCACTCAAAGTGGGGATTGTTGAGCTTATCCTTTACCTATTTAACTTAAGTACTTTCTTTCCACATGGCTTATTAATCAACATAGTATATGAAGGAGATCAATCATTATACTAGGATTAATATTACTAGCCAAATTTGCAAGATCCAAAGAAAGGTTGTGTGCATCAAAGCTATATCTTGATTACCATTTTCTCAACAAGGGCCTCATGGTCAAATGATTCTTCTCCATTATGATAAATTTAGTATCATGCATATTCCCAATCATACCAATTTTAGCTTGATTCACAACCATGGTGGGATTGAACTATGACTTCTTACTAGGAAAAGAGGATGATTTTGGTATTAGAAGGAAATAAGGATCGGACAATGTTTAGATTTTATTAAGAAATTAGACAATGAGAAAGCACTTAAATCTAAAACTAAATAAGATTCAAGAAAACCTTTAAACTACTTGGGTATCAAAGAATGATTTACATAATAAAAAGTTGAAAATCTACAAGTAGAAATACCAAGTTACAAAAACAAGAATAATCGTTATGGTAATAGAAAGAGAAAATGCTTCCTCTTAAAACATAACACAAGTACCAAAACATGATTCAAGTACTAACACATTCAAGTACCAAAACATTAAGTATGATGATTGGGATGAGAGGATCAACTTGGGGAGGATTATTATAACATCATTAGTTGGAACTTTTTAATTTTATCTCTTTGTGTTCCATGTTGTTTTTAATGTTCTTAATTAGAGTATGGATGATGTTAATATACATTTAATGATGCATTTTGAAATTTATTTAGTAAAGGTCTCATTTTGTACATCTTTAGTAATTGTATAAAAATTTGGAATTTTTTGGTTAATGTCTTACTTGAAAACCATTCATTGAAATTTTTTGAAGCCCACAACTAAATGGTTTGTGATGACCTCTTTCCTTCAAGAATTTCTATTATGCTCATCAATTTCAAACCATTTTTGGGTTCTTGAATGTTTTTAAATCTTAACAAACTCATTACAAAAAGATGGTTTTTGAATTCGCTTTTCACATTTAGGTTCTCTCTTCTTATGTAATTTGGAGACACATCGAGTTTCATTGGTTCATGTGAGATATTTATAACAAGTATGCAATGAAGTCAAACTTTATTAGATTTGATTCAAGTAATATGACATATTTATTTTGCTTTCCAATCTATAATTTTTTGATGTTCTCAAGGCTATATAATTGAAGTTCATTTATGTTAACAACTATTAGATTAAATATTTTTATCCCCAATTATTTTCAAATGATTTTATACTTTTAATCTTGTATTCTTATTCTTCTTTCATCGCTTTCATTTAAAATTTGAACCATTTAAGGATGCTATGTTATAGATTATAGTTACCTAATTTTTAAACTTTTCACTAGTATAAAAAATATTATTGATGAAAGTAGATGAATTATTACAAGTTCTATTTTAGATTTGTATTCTTTTATCTTAGATATTATTTACCAAAGTCTCATTGTTTTTAGGTGTATTGTACATACATATATATAATACGGAAAATGTAGATCATGTTCCACCGCGTTTCTATCTTTGTTTGCAATACCAATGAGATTAAAAAATTGAGAGATTCATTAGCACGGGGTGCAAACCCAGGGATATATAGTGAACCATGCATGTTAATATTGCATAGTCTAGAAAAAACTAAAAGATGAACTTGAGAGGACTAGTGCATATTCCCCAGATAGAGTGACTACTATTCTTTCTCGTATGTAGGAAGAAGTACATGGTGACGTTCCCCTTAAAGAAATACAAGATAGTGTCACCAAAGAAATGATAAAAGCCACTTG
>VDFB02123885.1:0-44537 GCA_007258455.2 Sequoia sempervirens | reverse complement strand
TTCACATAATCGGGTTTGTTCTCACCATCAAGATTGCATTTGGTTCAATATCGACAAAATCGAACACATGGGTAATGTTAATTTTTATCTTAGCTTTCCAACGATATAATTTTTTTCACTTTCTGACAATGTTAGGCCTTCATCCATAATTTATTTTGTTTTGTATATCCGCTTTTTCTTCAAAAAGTAGTGTTTGGTATTTTTCGGCGCTATAAATTAAACGCTCATCAAAATTTTGTGCCAAATTTACATTTTTAGAAACTAGACCCATTCTACAATTAAAAAAATACAAAATAAAAATCTATTACTTTCAAAAAAATTTAGGGGGAGCACGGCCAAAATTCTTCTTTTTAGGAAGTGCCCACTTAGAAAATTAATAAAAATTTAAATATTCATTAAAAAATTATCAGAAAAAATCCAATCCTTACTACATACTATTATCTAACTTTTGACTGGAGTGATTTTAAAAATACTACAAAAAATTCCACCGTGCTCGGGTCACACAAGACTTGCTATTTTATGTTTTTTTGATAGAAACAACAACAATTTGTGTGTGTCCCTCTTTTGAACCCCTTAATCTCAACCATTTTCAAAATAAATTAGTAGTTTAGAAAGTAGACTCGGAGCACTGCGGTCCTTGTTTTTGTTCCATCTAAAATTTTTGAGTGTAGCTATCCTCAATTTCACGTCCAAGGTCAGTATTTCCTGATTTTAGAAAAAAAGTGGCCACTTAAGCCCCTTTTTTGGGAACCATCTTGGTGCACTTACTCAGTAGTTAGAGGAGTTAGTCCATTGGTTTTTTATTTGAAAATATATTTAAAGGCCTAAAAAGGATTGGGCATTTGTTGTTGAAGACAGTACTAAAATTTCAAAGCAATAACAACGGTTCTTTTTGTAGATTTTCTATGTTTTCAGAACTTCTTTGTAATTGTACAGATCCATACACATAACAAATGCTCTAAAACTATTTGTGTCTTGTGGGGAATTGAAGTAGCTCTCTTTTGAATCCATTTTGAAGGTCTAACAATTATTTAGGAAGGAGACTTCCTTAATTTTTTGTAACTACCTATAGTAGGCCAGTGAGGAGTTAGTTTGCATCAAAAATGACAAATTGAGTCATTCCACTTACTGTCTAACTTGTACCTCGGTGAAGTGACTCCTTCTAAGTTAGGTTAGTTGTTTTTTTATTTGAATGTTAGTGGATTCAAGTTATTGGTTTGGAGGGATGCCCTAGGGCTGGGCAAAGCAAATTTTCATGTGAAAATGAGTTACTATAGTAGGGTTTTGATGGGTTGTTGAGGGAATTGAACTTGTGTGGGTTTGGAAAGTCTATATAGACTTAATTGAAGGTGTTGGATGCAATTTTGAAGTTTGAGAAGCTTGATTATAGTGTTTTTTAGAAAACCCTAGTTTTTGTGTGTAAATGGAGGGTTTGGTGGATCAGTGGGTCAGAGGTGTTAAATCTGAGAAGTGATTGAGGATTTTGTGGTTTTGTGTCACAATTTAACTCTGTCAAAAGTGTTTGGTTGAAAACCAAGTGTTTAAGGTACTTCATTTGAAAAATAGGGCTAATTTAGTAGCGTAATTCAGGGGTGATTTATTGAATCTCAATATTGTTGTGTAGAAGTCACTTGAAACCTTTTTGGAAGTTGTTTCATATTTGGTTGAGATTCTTAAAACGTGTTTGTTTTGACATTGTACGTCCTCCAAAAGATAATTCCATTTGTTGTGTTTTGAGGATGTTATGAAATAACTTGCACAATAGAAGAATATGATAAGAAATATGCTACAAATACTTGATAATAACTGAGGATAACAAGCCACTTCGAGGGGGCAAACCTCCAAATATCTCTAATGAGAACACACTTCACAACTTGATGATGAAATAAGACTCACAACCTCCTATATATACCTATTTATGCCAAGGATATCACCTAGGCCGACTTAGACACACCTATATAAGACCTAGGCCGACCTAAACAACTAAATAACAATATACTAATGATAATATGAGTTAATAGAGAGTTAAGATAGCCAATGTTTAATTATTCATAACCCGATGTACCATAATAATATATGAAGTATTGCCCCCTTCTTCAAAGAAGCATTGTCCCTCAATGCTAATCAAGTTTGGAACTTCTTTGAATGGAACTCCCTATCTTCCCATGTGGCATCTTCAACCTGTAAATTCTTCCATTGGATGAGATACTCGATATAAGCCCTATTCCGGGCAGCCTTCTTTGTATGTGTTTGACGAATGCACTCGTTCCAAAATGATTCTCCTTTCATCCAAATTCGTGAAGTGTTGTTTGAGTGGGAATATGTCTACCAATTTCTCTCAAACAGAAACATGAAAACTGGATGTATCTTTGTTGTAGGTGGCAACTCAAGCTTGTAGGCAACAATACCGATCTTCTGCATGATTTGGTATGGACCATAATACTTTGGTGACAACTTATTATTCTTTCTTTGCTGCTTTAGTGAGATTTGCTTATAAGGTTGCAATCGCAAGAAGACCCAATCCCCAACTTCAAAACTTCTTTCACTACGATGTTGGTCTGCCTGTTGTTTCATTCGATTTTGTGCCATGGTTAAATTCTCTTTGAGTCCTGAAAGTACTTGTTGTTGATGAAGCAAGTGGTCTCTAACTGCCTGAACTCTTGGGGACACCTTAATTGATGATGTGATGTAAGGAGGATGATATCCATAAAGTGCCAAAATGGAGACATTTTTGATGAGCTATGAAAAGAAGTGTTATACCACCATTCCGCAAGTGGTAGCCAATCTACCCATTGGGACTGTTTCTCTGAAGTGAAACAACGTAGATATCCTTCCAAACACTTATTAACAACCTTTGTTTTCCCATCTGATTGAGGGTGGTATGAAGAGATAAGAGCCAATTGAGTACCCAAACATGAGAATAAATCTTTCCAAAAGTGACTAGTGAAGATAGGATCACGATCACTAACAATAACTTTAGGTGTACCATGTAGCTTTTGGATATTCTCCAAAAAAGCTCTAGCCACTGCACTTGCTGTAAAAGGATGTGCTAATGCAATGAAATGTGCATATTTAGTGAGCCTATCAACCACCACCATGATGACATTATGACCTTTAGATTTGGGAAGCCCTATGATGAAGTCCATGGATATCTCTTCCCAACGCTGGCTAGGAATAGATAAGGGTTGCAGGAGACCTGGTGCCTTAATTGTCTCCCCTTTATGCCTTTGACACACCAAACATTCAGCCACAAATTTTTGAACATCACCCTTTAGCCCTTCCCAAAAGAAATCTTGCTTGACTCGATGATATGTCTTCAAAAATCCTGAATGACCACCCACTAGAGACTCATGCAACTCTGTGAGAATCTTGATTTTAAGTTTGGAATTCTTGCATAGATACAAATGCTCTTTATACCAAAGAGTATCTCCCTTCCAACAAAACTTATCTGAACTACTAGGATCACTTTTTAATTGCTCGATGAGATTACTAGTCACAACATCATTTTTCCACTCTACTTTGGCTTTCTCCACCCAATTTGCTTGTATATTGAAAGGGAACACACAGGTCATCTTTCTCATCCTTCCTTGACAAGGTATCTCATGATAATATTTTTCTTCCCTTTCTTATATAAAAATCTCAAAGTCATATCCCAACATCTTAGCACCATTTTTGTTGCCTTCTAAGATAACGTTGTTCCAAAAAATATTTTAGGCTATCATATCTGGCTCTTAACCTTTGAAAATGGTCTTACCCAATAGAGGTGCCTTCATTGTTTCAATCAGCATGGTATCATAGTATTTCCTTCTCATAAATAGGTTTTTAGTAGATTCTCCTACCTTTTAATTGACGACTCTCAAAAGCAATTATCGACCTTTCTTTTGCATAAGTAATCGCTTCCTATCCCATTTCTAGAAGCATCACATTCCACAATGAATTCCTTTGGTGAAGTCGAGTGGTGCACCGAGTTGAACACATAGCCTCCTTCAATCTCTCAAATGCTGTAATGGCAGTATTCCATTCCAATGAAAAGAGTCCTTCTTCAATAGAGTAGTGAGAGGTGCTGCTATACTACCATAATTCTTCACAAATCTTCTATAGTACCCTGTCAATCCCAAGAATCCTCTCAGTTTCTTAATGGTTTTTGGAATAGGCCATTCCATGATAGCCTTAATTTTGTTAGGGTCACCTTTACTCCTTCATGTGAAACTATGTCCCAAATACTCCACCTCCTTAAGACCAAAAGCACACTTGGATGGCTTAGCATAGAGTTTATGATCTTCAAGTATTTGTAATGCTTGGTCCATACAGTTGCAAATGTTCTTCCCAAGTCTTGCTGTAAATCAATATATCATCAAAGAATACTAATACAAACTTTCTCAAGAACTTCTTAGAAATGGAATTCATCAAACTTTGGAATGTATATGGTGCATTGGTAAGACCAAATGGCATCACCAAAAATTCATAATGACCCTCATGAGTCCGAAATGCTGTCTTACAAATAGCCTCCTCCTTAATCCGAATTTGGTGATAACCAGATCTAAGATCTAACTTGGTAAAAAACATAGCTCCATTTAATTCATCTAACAAATCATCAATGACTGGAATTGGAAACTTATCTTTAATGGTGTACATGTTGAGCACTCTATAATCTGGACACATGCGCCAAGTATCATCCTTCTTACGTACCATCACCACAGGTGAGGAGTAAGCACTTTGGCTGGGCGCTCAATGATTCCCCGCCTCAGTATCTCTTTCAAATAATTTTTTTCTATCTCTACTCCTTTGTATGTGTGGATACCTGTAAGGCCTGATGTTCGGTGGTTGGCTCCCTGGGACTAACTGTATGGTATGATCATGATCCCTCTTAGGAGGAAGTCCTTTAGGCATATCTCCAAGAACAACTGAGTGACGATCAATTATAGCTTGCAAATCTGGATGAGTAGGAGTAATAGATTGAGAGACTTCTAATGAACATAGTTGGGCCACAAATCCATCCACTCCTTTCTTAAGCAAATTTTGCATTTGATGAGAGCTTACCATTTGTGGAGATTTTGCCTTCAACCCCCTTAGCTCTACTAGCCTTCCTTTCGATTGAAATCTCATGAATAGTTCTTGGAAGTTCATCTCAATTGTTCCTAATGTAGTAAGCCATTGTACTCCCAAAACAATATCTATTGCACCCATGGATATCGTGATACATTGGGTATCAAGTTGATAATCTCCCATGGATAATTTAATGCTATGACACTTCAACAACTAACCGCACTACACCAGATTCCAATCAAACTTTGAAACTCGAAATGGATATATGGAAACAATTTAGACTTAGTAGCTAACTTTTGTTGATGAAATTATGAGTACTACCTCGAAATGATCAACACCTAGTACTGCTTTAGGAACCCAATCTTTGAGAGTTTGTGGAGCACCTGAAAACCCGAGGAGTGCATGACAAGAAATGATTGGTTGAGAATCATGTGATTCCTCATTTGACTCCCTTTCATCTTCTAGTATGGGTTCCTCCTCTTCTTCCTCATTGGGACCTTCAATATAAAACAATTTCTTTTTCACTACATTTATAACCTCGACTGTATTTGCTATCACAATTGAAACACACAAGCCTTTTGCTCTTTTCTCCTCAATTTGTTGTGGAGTCAACTTAGTAGGTTGTATTGAATATCCTTTGTCTCTTGTCACATTAGCCCTTTGCTTCTTAGGAATCAAATACTTCTCCTCTACCCTGCGTGCTAAGATAAAAGACTCATTTATGGAGCTAGGGCTAAACATGCGCACCTCATGTTGAATGTGATCCTTGAGACCCCCCAAGAATAAATCATTCAAGTTTTCCTCCGTGAATTGAATCCACCTCCAAGGAGCGATTTGGAATTGCTGAATATAACCTTAACCATCCCGCTTTGTTGAAGTTTAATAGTCAGGCTGAAGAAGTTGTCTCCGCGGACGCCATATTGCTATATTGTGCTTGGAGTTCCTCCTAAAATTCGACCATGAGACGAGCCCCTTTTTACCTCGATGAGTGCAAAGCCAACGATACAAATGAATTGATCCGTTCTAAAATATAAGGAAGCCATCGTGACCTTTTGTCCATTTGGGATTTGGTGTACTTCAAAAAAAATCTCCATTTGGTTTATCCATGTTAGAGGATCCTTACCATCAAACTTGCACATATCCACCTTTGGAAATAAATTCCTAGATCCCATAGGAGTACTAAAGCTTGTGTTAGTAGTGGCTGACCTAGAATTCTCACCTTGGTCACTTGAGAACTCCTTTCTTGATTCAACTATGTAGGTGCTTAACATGTTTCGCATTTCCGACATATCTCCTCTTAGGTCACACATATCCATCTTAATTGAGGAAATTTCTTCCTTGACCTTATTGTTAATTGAGGAAATTTCTTCCTTGACCTTATTGAGTTCTTCATTATGAGGAATATCCTTGATTGTTTCACCATCCTTATCAGG
Source organism: Sequoia sempervirens (assembly GCA_007258455.2). Classification (NCBI taxonomy): domain Eukaryota; kingdom Viridiplantae; phylum Streptophyta; class Pinopsida; order Cupressales; family Cupressaceae; genus Sequoia; species Sequoia sempervirens. The sequence continues at coordinate 38,058 of VDFB02123885.1, read as the reverse complement.
AGTCTTCCCCGGAGTGACATCATTCTTTTTACCCCTTGTTGCAGGCCCTGTCATGATGGAAACCACTAATGTTGTAATAAATCACACAAATGAAACTTAAATTCTCTAAATTTTTTACTGTAATCTCCTTTAGTATGTATTCAAAAACCCAATAAAAATAAAACTCCAATTCAACAAGATGTGCGAGATATGTAGATTCCAAAAAAATAGTGTAGAAACCCTAATTCTACAATAATTTGCTTAATTATGCTCCAATTATTCTAAAATATGTACTGTAGCTTCTTCAATATGTACTTCAAAAACCCTTTAAAAATCAGAAAAAAATTCTACAAATTCTGAAAGATATGCTCTTCCCAAAATCGCCTCCAAAATTGAGAAAAACCTTGCCTCTATGGTGCCAAGATCATGCTCTGATACCACTTGTTATGAAATAACTTGCACAATAGAAGAATATGATAATGAAATATGCTGCAAATACTTGATAATAACTGAGGATAACAAGCCACTTCAGGGAAAACCTCCAAATATCTCTAATGAGAACACACTTCACAACTTGATGATGAAATAAGACTCACAACCTCCTATATATACCTATTTATGCCAAGGATATCACCTAGGCCGACTTAGACACACCTATATAAGACTTAGGCTGACCTAAACAACTAAATAACAATATACTAATGATAATATGACTTAATAGAGAGTTAAGATAGCCACAAGCCGACTATTCATAACCTGATGTACCATAATATTAAGGGCGTAGCAGAGGACTAGAAGCCTCTTGTGAGTGTTTTTGAGAGAGTTGAGAGTTATTGTGATCAATGGCAGGGTTCTTTGTTGGAGAATAGTCATTTTGTGTTGGAATAAGTGTTATCACCACCTTTCTTGCATCACATTCCTATTTCTGGAGGTGACCTTTCATTTTCACTTGATCGGTTCTTCAGACTATTGGTACTTGTGTCATCTATATCTTCGAGCTCTAGATGTTTTGTCATGGTTTTCAATCAGATTCAAGTAGTTTCATTGAGGGAACTCGTGTAGATTCTTGTCTTCTTGATCCTAATCATAATTTGTTTCAGAGAGGGTTTTTCTTTCAACATTTCAACAGTCATTCTATGACAGTTTTTGCAGCTTCTTCATGCTTCAATGGTGTTTTCCATGTTCATCCTTTGTTCATATATTTTATGACAATTTATTCTTGATTGGAGGTTTCTTCATCCTTCACTCTTTTTTGGAGGCTTCTTAGTCCTTCACTTTTATTTCTCTCTTTTGGAGAGGTTTTTCCCATGAGGTTTTCTCCTTTTCGCTTATTGTGAGAGATCTTTTACATTTGTACATGGGTACCTCATCTGGCCTAGTTTTTGGGACCCATCTTTGCTTTCATGCATTTTTTCCTTAGTTTCTTAGCTTCTCCCTAAGTTCATCTTAAGGGGGGGTGTTAGAGTAATACGTTTTTTACTTGATTAATTTAATCATATTGATTAATTAATTAATTAAGTCACCTTTACTTTATTTCACTTAAGCTAAAATTAGGAATCTTTATTTAGCATTATTAAATTAGTCATATTGTCTCATTCATTATGATCTTGAAACTTGCCACATGCTAATTTAATCCTCTTCCTAGGGTTCTCACCTTTAGGGTTTTGATCTCCTTTCTTAAGGATTGATCTCTTTGTAATTATTCAACTTCTCGGGTAATGCATTTTTTCTTCATGTTTGCAGAGCACCATTCTTGTGTGTCTTGATCTCCTTTGGTGACAGGTTATTTTTTTGTAGGTGTTCATTGGGAACTGAGGTTGGATTATCAACTTCTACAAAAGCAAAACAAAACACTTGGATTAGGGTTTAAAGTTGAAACTCAAACTTACAAATAAAATACCAAAATATTACCATGTTTGAGTTTGATGAGTTTGTTTGTCCCTTTTCATGGCTTGATATGTGTGCTCTATATTGATTTTGGTAGCATAATGACTTGCTTTTTCTTGATTTGGATGCAAATATGGTGGATGCAAAGTGATAATAGATGATAATGGATGCAAGAATGGCTTAAGAGATTGGGATGAATGAGTGTAGTTGAATGTGGTAGAATGTCTAGTAGAATGTGGTAGTATGCCAAAATGACTAAGTGTTAGTCATTTTGCCAAGGGAGATGGGAATGGATGGTGGAAATTGAAAGGGGGGAGAAGATCAAGGGTTGAGATCAAGGATTGACCAAAGGAATTAAAAATTCCTTTTTTAATGTGTATGTGAAAGATAAAAGGAATTTAATATTCCTTGGGGAAAGATAAAAGGAATTTAAAATTCATTGGGAGATGGGAGGAATTAAAAATTCCTCTAGAGACATTGGATAAATAAATGGAATTTAAAATTAGATTTGGGGATGTGGGGAGATCAAAAAGGAATTTAATATTCCTTGGGGAAAGGGGTGAGGAATTAAAAATTCCTCAAAAGGTGTTGGGTGAATAAAATGGAATTAAAATTCCATTGGGGTATGGGATATCATTTATTAGGGGGTTGACCATGGGTTAGACTAGGCTAACTAATCAAGGATTAAGATGTGCAAGTGAGAGATTAATGGGGCAATTAGGTTAATGGAGGAAGACTAGGGAAAACTTGCATTTTATGGAGGATGTGACACCTCCCTAATTTCAAGAATTAGGAATGTGCACATCCTTAATCTAAGGTTATGAAAATTAATTGGGATTAGAGGAAAGTTATGGAGGATGTGACATGAGGGTAATTAAAAAAATAGGTTATTTATTTAATTTCTTGGAGGAAAGGGATAAGTGATGGGAGTAAATAATTAAAGGTAATTATTTGCTTTAGGCTAGGATTTACATATGATAAAAGAAATAGATTAAGATGAAGGGATAATGGATAATGAATTTATTAATTAAATAATGGGGTATTATTTAATTAATATAGAGGATATGAAATTGGATGAATTAGGGGTAAATTGACCAAACAAAAGTGGTCACTTTTCAATGTCTACAAATGCAAATGATGTTAAAAAGGGGATTAATGATGTTAATGAAATAAAATGCAATATTGATAATGAAAGTGATTCCAATAATGGAAAAATGTGATGTGTGATATGCATTAAGCCATTTTTACATGTCTACAAAAGGAGAGGTTATAGGAGGATATACTAGTTCTCCTCTAATTTAGGATACAACACTCTTATAAATATGTGTTGAACAATTGTGAGAATTGGTAATTTCAAGCAAAATGTTTATGTAAATTCCTCTGGTTCCTCTTAGGAACACCTCCAATGGTGAGAATGGGTTTACTATTGTATGTGTGAGAAATTTCATGATAATGAGGTTTTTGCAACACATTAAGTGGTTTTATAAGGCTTGGGATATTTTTGACTAGTAAGAAGGGGTTTACCTTGTGGTTGAGGGGCATTAGTTGGAGGATAGATAATAATTTTTGGTTTATTACACATCTTGGGAGAGGGTAAAGTGTTGAAAGGAAACACTTAAGAAGATAATTTGTTAATGATACAAAGATTAGGTATGGTTGTTGTCCTCAAGGGAGAGACAAGTAGGTTGGGTGGGATTTTGATCACTTTTGTTGTGAGGAACAAGAATATTTATGGTAATGCAATGAATTAGGTGAATGAGGGTCAAATTGGAAATGTACATTAGAATTTGGAAGTTTTAGACAAATTGTTGGGAATAGGAATCAAATTTAAGTAGAGGCTTCAAAGTAGAACCCTAGATAAAAAACCGAGGTTAAATTGATATGACAGGGGTGATGGGCACCCTAGTCTAGGATTACATATCTTTAAGGTTTTAGAACTTGCCTAGGTAAAGCAGATTTTGTAGGTGCTTTTCTATGAAAATTCAATTTTGAAGTTTGGCAAAGTTTAGGAATGTACCATAATTTGATGATAAGAGGAACATGAAGGCATGAATTAGCAATTTTAAGCATTCAAAGGAGATTATAGGTCAAATCATCTTCACACATGAGTTCCCCCAAGAGGTAGAAGGTAGGAGAAAGTGTCGGTACTTAAGGATATGCTAATAAAATGATAGAAGAATGTGTTTTAGGTTTATATTTTTGCAAGGAACAAAGTGTATAAATGCTTTAATTTTTTAAAACATACAACATTTTTTAATGAAAATGAAATAATTCAAACCTAATGCTTGAGACAAGGAAAAATAAAATTTGAAACTATGCAATTGAATCAAAATATTTTGCAAATGTGATCTAAATTAATTTTACCAAAGTGTTTAATGTTTTTAATGAATAAAGAGTGCATGCTTGATTTTTAAAATGAAATAAATGTAAATGAACAACAAGATAATCAAATAACCTAATGCTTGATCAAATTTTAGAATGTATGCTATGAAAATTAGAAAATTTGCAAGTGTAGGATATGTTAGGTTTACCAAAATGTTAAGTGGAAAAGAGATCTAAGATCCAACAAGTGGATTAGCTTAGATCTAGCTTTTCCCTTTTCAACATAACATTAGAACACAAACCAACTAGGGTTTGATGATTGGCTAACTACCTCAATAGAGAGTAAATCTGCTAGAGTTTGGTTCTTTTGTTGCAAACATGGAAAATTTGATGTGAGATTTGATTAACTTAATTGACATAAACACCCTACATATAAAATGGAATTAATCACATAGATGAAGATGAAAATTTATAGAAACAAATACAGATCTGAGATGTATAGATAGAGAGGAACTTGTGATAGAATTTGGAGCCTAAAATGTAGGGGTAGGGGCACTAGGTCTCCCTAGTCTAGATGTTTTAGCTTGTTCAGATGTCAGATCCTTAGATCATAGTCTACTCTCTACTCTTCTACAACCAGTTGTTGAAAAAAGTTTTGGATCTAACCTGCACACATGGAGAGGGGAAAGGTTGTGTTGTATAGGTTTTTTCTTGATTCAAACCCTATTTTTTGTGTTTCCACCTCTACAAATAGCAATTGATGATGGTATAAATTGTGTGCCCTAGGTTGGGTAGAAGAAAAGTAAACAATAAACGATTGTAACAAATAAATGATAATTGATAATCTTACCTTAGGTATAAAACACCTATCGAAGTGATGTCACATTGTAAGTTGTCACAAAGAGCTGGTTGATAATGCATGAATTTCCTTAAAGACCTGCAAGATGTTAGTCCACATAACACAATAGATTGGTGTAGCTAGCATGTAGAGAAGAAGTCACATTTATCTTCATAATTTTCTCATAATAATTTCTCATAGTCCATAATAGAGTGTAGATGTTCAAATGGGAGGGAAAACTTATTGAGTTTCAACATATTTCACATTAATTGTTATGTCAAACCAACAATTGATTTTGGATTTGTGAACATATTAAGGATGACAATAATATTTGAGATTTAGGGTCTAATTAGGGGGGATAGGGGTGTTGGGACACCCTAGTCTAGCCCTATTTTGATTGTTAGATATTCATTAAATATTTTTATTTTATTTTATTTCCCAAATTTAATTCAATTTTCTAAAAATGACAATTAAACCATAAATAAATAAGAATAATTAGGGACAAGCACTTAGGGGGGGACCAAACATAGTGTGAAATTGTTAAGGGTGATAATTTATGGCACTACACCTCTCAAACACCTCTCGTTGCACATAGAAGAATGTTTATGGTTGTGATCAAGATATTTCATTGACATGTGGGTTGCTCTTTAAACTAGTAGCATGACTCTACATTCAAGAGGCCCCCAGTTTTGGCTTGAGAGATGTTTGGATTTATACAATGAGAGGATTATTGATCAACAGATGAAGATTCTTGAGAGGTTTGGAGGAAGGAGAAGCCACCAAGAAGCACCTTGTGATTGGAGCACTTGGAGAAGACAATGATTAAAAGGATTTGAATGGTCAAGATTGGCTTAATTTGAAAGGAGGGTGGAGATTAAAAGTTCTCACACATGTGAGTGAGACAATGGGGATATGTGATTATAAAATTTGATTACTCGAGCACAAATGTGTATGTGTGAGAATCACACGGGATTATGGCATGTCATTTCCCTCACACATGTGAAAATCATATGAGGATGTGTAATTTGAAAAATAAGAGGTTTCACACATGTGTGAGAATCACATATGTTAAAATGGAGGGTTTAGATTTTCTTGGGAAAAATTTACTCACTTCTTGATGTCAAGTGTAGACAATTTTAGATGTCTACATCCCTTTTTACTAAAATGATAGTTAGAAATCCCAATTATGCATGCACATGATAAGGTGTTGCTTTAGACGTGAATCCCTTGAGCCCCACAATCATGTTGCTTGAATCCATTTTTAGACCAATCCACAAATTGTGTGAATATCTAAAAACTTGATTATGGAGATGAAGTTAGTATAGGCTAATTTGTCGGTTTCGGTGGGGAGCCCTCTAGTTTACTTTTATTGTGTTGAGAATAACATTTAGTATACAAGAAAATAGCTTTTTTATTTATTGGGCGTACATCCCTTAACCTCCCCCTATTCAAGTATCCAAGCCTTCATCATTAAAAAAGATAGACTATCTAATGATTGTGTAATCTAGAGTTTTCAATAGCTTAATAGATGATTACCACCATGTTTATTATAATTTAATTAATAACAAGTTATAATAGTAACAAAAAACTATAGAAAACTAAAATAGATCAAAAAAATGGAATCCAACAACTATGATAATAATACGAAAAAGATGTGATGTAACAATACAATTTATTCACTTAACTATGGTGACACTTTAAAAAATTATGATATTGAGGCACACGAGCGCAGGCACGGGCGGGAAAAAAGGGATTTCAAAAATCCGAGCAATGGGAATGGAAATGGAGCAAGATCAAAGAAATCATAGTCAAATCAGGAGCTGGAATCGAGTAAGAAGCAAGGTAAGGATGATCAGGATGATGTGGAATCTAGAAACAAAATCCAGGTGGAACCTGGAGGAAAGGATATTCCAGTGGTTAATCCTGCTACTTCCTCTGATGGTAAAAAAATGAGAAAGCAAAAGATGCGGTGGGGACCACGGGTGGCATTGGAGGCAATTGCAAACCCTGGGCCTCTCTATTCGGGGTAAAACCAAATAGAAAACTATCTTTCCCTCCAGTGCAAAATAACTCTTCCCCTGAAAAAGGTAAGTTTGCAATTTCTATCCCAAATTCGCTAATCGATCATAATATCACTCTAATGGAAAGAACCATAGTTGGGAAGTTTATGGGCCCTAGACCAAATATTGAAGTGGTCAGGGAGTTCGTTAAAAATAAATGGAGAACGAATGGTAAAGTTTCAATTGTTGCTCTTCCAAAGGGTTTCTTTGCATTTGAATTTACTTGCAGAGAGGACATCTTGGCTGTTAGAAGTGGGGGTCCTTGGGTATTAGGGAAATATTCCCTGGCTCTAAAGAAGTGGTCCTCTAACTTGGACCTCTTAGACTCCATTTTTGAGAATGTCCCAGTTTGGGTTCAAATTCTGGGCTTGCCTCTGGAGTATTGGAATGAAGATATCTTTAATGGTATTGCAAGTTCCTTTGGTGAGCTCCTTTCTATTGATACAATGACAACAGCTAGAAAAAGATTGGTTTTTGCAAGAATATGTGTGGGGGTTTCCCAGGAAGCTGACCTTCCTTCTTCGATTGAGATCCAGTCTAAACTTGGATCCTTGCTGCAGAATATAGAGTTTGAAACCATCCTATTTGCCTGCTTCAAGTGCAGGAGATTTGGGCACTGGACTAAAAAATGTCCCTTAAATGCCACATTTGAGAAAGAGAAACCAGTTGGTTCTTTAAAATCGGTTTGGAAAAAAAAATTAGGAGGAGATAGTAAGGAAAATAAACAGTCTAAGGCTCAGGACTTGGAAAATAACAAGTCTAATATTCAGAGCACCTCTTTTGAGACTGAAATGGTCATGGAAAATAATGGAATGATCCCTCTGGATCCCCATTATATGAATCTTGTTAAAATGTTATCTTCTAAGGAAAATGGATCCAATGAGGATCTGTCGGCTGGGGAAGAAGATCTAAACCAAAAAGCAAAATCTTTGTCCCAAGTGACAATCCCAACTGAGAAAAATGTTGAATCCCTGGGCTTGGAGGATATTCCTAGTAAGGGCTTGTCCTTGGAACTAAATATCCCATTCCCTTTCTCTTCTTCTGAAGGTCTTTCGCCCCTGGGTGTTGTGAACTTTACGGCTCCCAACTCCCTTGAGGTGGTCAAGGACTCTCTTGAAAACCCAGACCATTTTGCTGATCTTTCTAGTAATTTCTCATCTTTTAATGTGAATGGTAATATGGATACATTACCCTGGGAACAAAGGATCCTAACTGATAAGGAATGGGAATCTAGCAAAGAGACGGATAGCCAAGAAGAAACTGATAAAGAAGAGAACTTATCAAAGAAGAAGAAAGAAAAAAATAAACAATGGAAGACTCCAAGTGGCATTTCTACTAGATCAAAAGCTAAGGTAGATTGTGGAGTAGTAAAGAATTCATGAGGGAAAAAGTCTTCTAAATGGACAAGAGAGCAAAATAGCTTTCAGGATATAGTGGATGGGTCTCAGAAAACCATCTCAGAATGCCTTAATTCCCCTAGTAATTCATGAAGATTATGTCTTGGAATATCAGGGGACTCAATAGCCCCCATAAGTAGGATGTTCTTCACAATTTTGTTAGAGATCACAAGCCTGATATTCTTCTTATTCAGGAAACTAAAATGTGTAAAGAGAAAGTTGAAAAGGTGAAACTTTTCTAGCATTGTAGTACTCATGGTAATAACTTGAGTGGCGCTTCTAGAGGCATTGCTACTTTCTGGAATAGCCACATAATCAAAGGAGATCCGATTTTGGAAGGAACGAATCATACTGCCACTAGATTCACACATATTAGGGACAACTTCAGCTAGATTCAACTGAATATATATGCCCCTAGTGGAAAAGGAATGAGAAAATCCTTTTGGTTGGAGCTGGCTGCCTTTAGGAGGATTTTTGATAGAGAGGCTTGGGTTGTAATGGCCGACTTCAACACACCCTTAATGAATGGAGAAAATTTTGGAGGATCCTAGATCAATGAGGATCTAGCAAAGAGGATCTTCAGAACTTCATTGACAATTAGGGGCTGATAGATCTGGATTTACATGGTGCTTCCTTTACCTGGTCTAATCGTAGAAAGGGGATGGATCTCATACAGGTCAAATTAGATAGATCTTTAATTTCCAATCATTGGTTTTTTGATTATTACTACTCTCTTAAAGCTCTCTCTAGGATTGGTTCTGATCATTTCCCTATTAGTTTTATTACGGATCCCATAAAAAAGAAGAAAAACATCCCTTTCAGATTTGAAAAAATGTTGATCTCTCATCCTGCTCTTAAAGAGGAAATTAGGAAATGGTGGAATATAAGTATTCCTGGTACTGCTATGCTTAGAATAGCTAAAAAACTAAGGGAAGTGAAATGTAATCTGAAAAAATGGAAAAAGGAGTCCTTTGGGAACATCTTTAGGATCAAGTCTGACCTCCAGACGGAATTGGGAGATATTCAATATAAAATCTAGGAGGGATATTTGAATGATACTAAAGAAAAAGAGAATGAGATCCTCACTAAGATGCATGATATAATCAGAAAGGAGGAGGAGTTATGGAGGCAAAGATCTAGAGCTCTATGGTTATCTGCAGGTGACAAAAATACTAGGTACTTTCATCTATCAGCTTCAAAACATATAGCAATCAACATAATATCTCAAATTGAAGTGAATGGCATTAGGTATGAGGAGGAGGAGGATATTAGAAAGCATGCTTGCTCTTTCTTCAAACATCTTCTTTTGGTGAATGATGAAATTAACCAAAATGATCAGGATCACTTAGTTGAAGCTATACCGAGAATTATCAACTAGGAAAATAATTCTTTACTGTCTGCTATCCCCACCAATGAGGAAGTCAAGTGGGCTGTTTTCTCCTTTGATGGGAGTAAAGCTCCGAGGCCAGATAGTTTCCCTTTATTTTTCTTTCAGTGGCTTTGGGAAATAGTTGGAGATGATGTGGTGAATGTTGTTAAAGAATTTTTTGGATCCAGAAGTCTCCTAAAAGAATTAAATGCCACCTTTTTGGTCCTTATCCCCAAGAAACCTGGAGCTAATAATTTTGAGGCTTTCAGACCCATAAGTCTTTGTAACTCTATTTATAAAATCATCTCTAAGGTTCTAACCTCAAGATTTTTAACCTTTTTGCCCTCTTTGATTTCTCCTCAACAGAATGGCTTTGTCCCTGGCAAACAAATCCTTGACTCTATAGTAACAGTGCATGAGAATATCTATTCCTTAGTGGAATCGAAGACTAAAGGATTTTTACTAAAGCTTGATATATCAAAAGCCTATGACAGAGTTGACTAGATTTTCTTATTTAAAATTTTAAAGGCTTTTGGATTTTGTAATAGGATTCTTCAAATGGTGGAACAACTTGTGTCTACTACTTCCATATCGGTTATGGTTAATGGATCCCCTACCTCTTTTTTCCATAGTACCAGAGGTCTAAGATAGGGTGATCCTATCTCTCCTATTCTTTTCACTATTATGGCTAAAAGTCTTGGCAGAAATTTGAAAAAGTTGGTTGACTATAGATCTCTTCTTGGTCTCAAACCTTCCTTTGGTAACCTGGTTTGTTCCCATCAACAATTCATTGATGATACTATGCTAATGGGTAAAGCTTTGGTCTCTAAAGGAAAAACTTTAAAACAAATGCTTGATAAGTATGGGAGAGCTTCACGACAGTTGATCAACAATAAAAAAATTTCTCTGTTCTTCTTCAACACACTGGTTCACAAACAGAACAAAATTTACATAATACTTGGCTGGAGGGTGGAATCCTTACCTGCTACCTATCTTGGTTTACCCTTAAGCCTTAAATCTCTTGATTCATTTTGGCTTTCATTGGTTGAGAGATTCAACAAGAAGCTTGCTGGATGGAAAGGAGCTCTGTTAAGTCAAGCGGGAAAACTTCAACTCCTCAAAGCCTCGCCCCAGAATTTTCCTATCTACGCCCTGAGCCTTTTCAAGATTCCTGCTAAATTTACTGAAGCCATAGAAAAGTTTCAAAAAATATTTCTATGGTTTGGTGTTGAAGAAAAAATAAGACTTCCTTTAATTGGATGGAATCTGGTTTGTAGACCAAAAAAAGCTGGAGGTTTGGGTCTTAGAAGAATCAGAACGGTTAACAAAATCCTTCTTGCAAAAAAAATTTGGAGAATTTTCTCATCTTTAAGGGAATGGACAGATATCCTGGCTAGCAAATATTTAGAAAACAACCGTGCATTTATTATTCTAAAGGATTCCAATATTCTTCCAAGAGGTTCTACTTGCTAGAATAATCTAATCAATGGTAAAAATATTGTGGACTCTGGAACTGGATGGCAAGTGAGAAGCGGAAACCATACTAGATTTTGGGAGGATAAATGGCTTTTTAAGGAGCCCCTTTTAAAAATCAATTCCTATAATGAATGGGCTGAGAATTGCAAGGCCCGTTACGACTCTTATGTGAAAGACTATAGAGTGAATGGTAAATGGGTGGATCTGTGTCTTGTCAGTCAGGCTTTTGCACCTATTTAGTCTTCTTTGTTGGCTATTAGACTTAGCTCTGACCAGTTGGATGATCGTATTGTCTGGTTTGATGAACCCTCAAGCAATTATTTTGTTTCGTCCGCCTATGCCAGGATTACTTCATCTCAGGAATCTCCTCCTTTCTGGTCGAAGGCTTGGTTCAAACATCTGATCCCTAAAATCAACATTTTTTTCTGGATCCTTCTCCAAAACAAGGTGCTCACGATTGACAACCTTTGCAAACGTGGATTTCAAATAGATAACAAATATTTTCTTTGTAAGATGGAGGCCGAATCTGTGCATCATTTGTTCCTTCATTGCTCATTTGCTACTGCTATTTGGGAAAAAATTATCAGCTTGTGGTATCTTTCTTGGGTTTTTCCTTCATCAATTGAAGTCTTCTTCCTTCAATGGAAAGCCCCAACTAAAAATACTATGCTCGGGCTTTTATGGGATTTCTCCCTCCCTCATGTTACTTGGGGTCTTTGGAAAGAATGCAACAATAGAATTTACAGAGATAAAGAAGCTTCTGTGGATATTATTTTTGATAAAATTGTCAGATTCTTGAAGGAAAATGTCAATGTCTTTTCACAGAAGGTTTTCTTTTCTGAGAAAGCGGTACATTCATCCTATGACCTTATAGTTGCTAAGAATTGGAATATTAGCCTTGTTTTTCCTTGAGCTCCTAAGAAAGCCAAAAAGGACAGAGAGGGTGTTTGCTGGTCTTTTTCGCCTAATGGATGGGTCAAAGCTAATTTTGATGGTGCGACTAAAGGTAATCCTGGGGCAGCAGGCTGTGGTGGAGTCATAAGGGATTCCTTTGGTAATTTCCTTGGAGTGACAGCCTCTCCTCTCGGTTCCCAAACCAATCATTTGGCGGAGGCTGCTGATGCTTCTCACATTATAAATTTAGCCCAAAGTCTTAACCTCAAAAATATTTGGCTAGAAGGTGACTCCAAAAATATAATTGACTGCCTCTGTGGCAAGTCTCCCCCCTCGTGGACAGTAAAATCTTGGATCGATGACACCATCTTGACCTTGGCTAAGTTTGATAAAGTTAAAATATCACATGCCTATAGAGAAGCCAATGCTGTTGCAGATTTTTTCGCTAATGAAGGAGTTAGGAGTAATGATTTGCGCACTTGGCTTAATGTTAGTGATCTAAGTTCTAATGTCTATACTTTATTGAATTATGATAAATCACATGGACAAGAGGCGTGTCATCCCTTTAATGAGGACAGGTTGGATTTTTCACATCACAAACATTAGATTGTATGGGACCGATCTCAGAGGCTTAGTCTGCAAAGAAACGTCACATGCTTTTTGGGTTCTCAGATTTGGCGGGGCCAGTTTTCATAAAGATTTCATCTGTGTCTGCCCCACTATGTTGGCCAAGATGGGGGGAGAAAGGAAAGGAATCGAGCCAGATAGCTATGAGATGTACACCAAAAATGTTAAGGTTTGGAATAAAGTAAAAAGCGACGGGTTACTTCCTTTTCTAGAGAAGCTCCATGGTTCCAATCAGGGGGCTACAGACCTTTTTGAGAAAAACTGGAATAATGGAAACCTTACCTTGTTTGGTAGGAATGTGGAGTTCAATGAAAATTTGATAGCTGAAGTGACAGGTTTGTCTACTGATGGAAAGAAGTTCTTTAGGGACAGGGTTTTTTCTGACGATGTTGTTATTAGATTTCCTAAAAAAGAAAAAGAAAGGCTGAATCTTGTGAAAATTGCTAATAGCTACTTTGAAGCTAACACTATAAAAGCCCATTGGAGAAAGGTCCTACGGGTCATCATGGAGTACATTACGGTGGACGGGTGCTTCACTAGGGTCTATGGCTATCACTTTTCTCTGCTCAATCACTTCCACTACAAGGTAAGGGTTTCGTTCCCCTACTATCTTTTCTGTTCTCTTAGGAAAAGCTTGGATGATCATAAGAAAACCCTAGAAGATTCCCTATTCTGCATACTGGGCTGATTAGATTGATTGTTGAGCATTATCAAAATTTTCCCATCCTCGCTAATCTGGAAACCCTTCCTGATTCTAAGGAAGACGACACTGAGCCTAGTTGCTCAGAGTATTTTCCCAATTTAAGTCTAGCCAGAACTGTCTATAGCCCGCATGCTGTCCAATCTGGCAAAAAAACCCTATCCCTTTGTCTAATAAGGCTCATGCTGAGTTTGAGCCGGGAAGCCCTTCCTTCAAGACCAGTCTTGTTGATAAGAACCCCCAAGCTAAAAATCTTGTTTCCTATTCCGAAGATTCCCCTGAATCTGAGGCGTCTGGAGCCAATAATATTGAGTCAAGTGCTAACCCGTTGTTGGAAAGATCTGCTAGAGACGGTTCCCTTATTACTCCTGACCCTGAAAAAACTTGTTTAAACTCGGGAAGGGATCCCTCTTTGGATGTTCTGAATTTAGCCAAAACTAATGCTGATTCCCATTTCAAATTTTTGGAGTGGACTTTCAATGAAATCAATGAGTTAAAGATAAAAAACTGGGCCCTTCAAAGCAAATTGGAAGAGCTGGGAGCCAAGATTGCTGCAATTGAAAAGAAAGATGTGGATCATGGAAATCATGGTCTCGGCAAAGATACTCTGCACCACGCTAAAAATAACAAAAAGATTGAAATTGAGGTTGAGAATATGAGGAACACCATCAAAATTGTTGTAGAGAAAAACAACCGAATGGCCAGACACAATGCCATTATAATTAATTCTATGACTGAGAAGTTAGATAGAGCCCAACAGGGGTCTCTGGTGGTGGATCTGGAGGAAACCAATGATGAAAACTAGGAAATGGATGGTGGCATATCAAAGAGAACTAGAGCCAATCTAAAGAGAAAGGCCCCCCTACTCTGAAGATGATTCAAATTTTTAAAAAGGGTGTCCATGACATGAAGAATTTGGAGGCGAAGACGAAGTCTGTCCTCAAGACTCTTGGTTAATTGCGGCCAGTTTTTTTGTTGTCTGCTCTGTTGGCGTTTTTTTCTTGACCTTTTTGGTCTATTTCGGTTTGCTGTTGTTTGCTCTGTCCTTTTCCTTTTTGGCAGCTGGTGTTTTCTATGGAATTTTGTTTCCTTTCCTTATTATTGTAAACTCTGTGGTTTCAGGTCCCTGTAAAACCCGTTTTACCCTTTATCAAAAACAATACAATTTATTCTATAATTTGTATTATAGACATTATATAAATACTTGATTTTATACTATAATTTGTATTAAAGGTCCATTATATAAATACTTTATTTTATGCTATAATTTGTTTTATAGACACTATATAAATACTTGGTTTCAAATGTATTCACATGTATATATTCAAAGAATGGAGAAAACAAAAAGAGACACTCCCCTAAAATTGAGTGTTTGATACCCAAAATTGAAAACAAGCCTAATGGTAAGCATAGCAATTGGACAACTTATATTTCCATTAAACACTCTTGATGAATAAGCTAACAATATCAAGAAACCTTAGAAAGTATAGGAAACCTTATTTATCAAATAGAAGAGACCAAATCCTCATCTTTCAAGTTGATGAGAAGCATTTGGGTGTTGCTATGTTCCACTATAACATTGCCAAGTAGATGCCAACATTTCTTATTGTCTTGGTTACTATTGGAAGCTTTAGTTCCCAACAGTCTTTGATTCCATTTGTCATTTCCAGGTGATGAAAAAGAAAGTTTCAAAAACAATTGGCCAACCATCCAAACTGCTAAACCTTATCCTGTTGTAGAAGAGGAGACTAATGTGCATGAGCACAGAATCAAAATGACTTTGAAGAAAAGAGGAAGTGATTCAGCTCCAAGTTTGAAGTGGTATTTACATCTTATCTAAATTTAAAAATTTGGTAAATGATTATTTTATTCAAATTTATATATATCTATTAAATATTAATTTATAGCAACACAAACTATAAATTGATGTAATGTGAATTGGACATTTTCCCTCTCATCTGTATTTTTTGAAAAGATTGAAAGCATTGCAAGTGTTCGAGAGGCCTGAATATGGATGTAGAATTAAATCTCACTCGTAAAAACTCATTTACTCGCTTCTTGGGATAAATGTAATATTATTAATTGTTTAGACCATTGTTTAATTTTCAGAAATTCCACAAAAAACTGAATTTTTGCACTTCCTTTATAAACTGGGCCCTCCAAGAGGGTGCTTTTTTTTTTGGTTTGGGCCTCATAACTCCTCCCATAGCCACAAAAACACAGATGTAGACATTTGAGAAAATAATAATACCTAGGCGATTGCTAGAACTGAGCCACTTGAAACGTTTTATGAGACCACTAGAACCTGCTTCAAAATGGTGACACATTAAAATTTACCTTAAAACTCATCCAAAAACCACAAAACTGAGCATGAATGATGATGAAGGGTACTCCCCTTGCAATATTTAACTCACAACAACAGGGAATTGCACAAAAAAAATGCAAGAAGGAAGCAAATATTTTCTATTATCATTGAAATGAAAATGAAATTACAACATTACAATTGCCATCACATGGGCTTTCTAATTACATAAATATGCAAATATGCAAATTGGTTCCACCATCTATTCTACTCTACCCTACTCACTATCACCCCCATTCATATCCTTTATTTGGAATGTGTAACCGCCCTAGAATCTTTTGGAAAGTGTATCTTCTTGAAGAAGATATTTTAAAATTATATTAATTTTGGTAGTGCAACTTTGCGAGGCCATAACTTTTGATTTGGCCATTTTATTTTCAATTATAATATATTTTTAAAAATCTCTCGAGAAGGCACATTCTTGTAGACTACTTTCACTTTTTGCCAATTTTCAAGCCCATTTGTAGCCTCTAAGTGCTTCAAAATTGACTTCAAATATTTTAACAAGATTTTTAAAAATTGAAATTTTAATATCTCTCAAATGACAAATTATATTCAAGTGATTTCTTCACCATTGGCTTCAATTTACCATTCCGGAGGTCTATGAAATATTTTGTGCCCATATAGGCATAAATACAAACTTACTAAAAATAGTAACTTGCCAAATTTAGCCCTTATAGAAAAGAAACCATTTTTTTTGGTTGATGCAAGATTTCTCTTACACCCTGGATGCTCTTGCATCACATGATCCTTATAATTTATCAAAAATTTCTACCAATAAATTTTTCATGATGATTTATAGATTTTGAAATTCTAATGTCGAAAGTTCCAAGTCAACAAGTCACCATGGGGCCTAAAATCAAGGTTCTGTCACCAACTGAAAGGTGATCAAGTGCTAGAAATGAAGTAAATTTCTAGGTTCTACTAGTGGCTCTTATTTAGGGACATATTCTTCATCAAATAATCACAATATTTTATGTCTTTGGGTTGTAGACCATATGCTGAATCCATTGGGTTTTGTAACTAGACTCATCTATGCTGAATTGATTTCCCTTTCAAACCTCATTCCATGGCCCTAGGCCCCCAAAAATGAAGAACTGCTACTTACCTCTTTCAAATACCTTATTTTATGATTTTCTCAAGTCTAATTTGAAAGCACAATGATAATCTAGCTGAGATCCAATACTTCCATTAACCAGTATTACCATATCTTTGAGTTTTTATCAATGTTATCATTGTTAATCTAAATTTTGTAATCATACATTAACTGAAACACATAACCATTTAGAATAGACATGTCACACCTAACTATTATGTCATGCCCATAATCACTATGACACTTTACCTCATGCAATTCACTATTATGTTCCATTAAATGCCTATACAACTGAACTAAAAATTGAAAATATTCATATACCATTTGACAATTGGCATTTTGAACATCACAATCATCAAATAATTCAACATCAAATTTGAAACTTTAAAATATACATGTGATGGCACTTGCTCTAGTTTTCAAAAGTCATGTTCCAATTGCAAATAAGAAAAAAATAAAAGACTCGTAAATATGCATTGTGTCATCATCTAGAGTTTATCCCATATCCTATAAGAAAACATCTTTCTAATGAACTAGAAATGCTCATAGATAGACATTATTTTCATTTGTGTTATTGAACACTGACATTCATAGTCATGTGAATCCTTCAACTTTATCATACTATTATATATTGTAGTGAGCTACAAACAAGACATATATTTGCATTGTCAACATTTATATCAACAATTAAATCATGGCTCTCATGAAGGACCTCAACTTCATTAGCAATCCATATGTCAACAAACCTTACAAATTTAGGCTCAATAAAAAAGTTTGATTCATTTTTTAAATCATCATACAATTCTAGGTGAAATTTTTGAAAAGAACACTCAAATGATTCATAATTTAATTCTAAGCCAAATTTATCATAGTGACTTTTCATAACATATTCACTATTGCAATTGTCAACTAATAGCAAAGTATATGTTCCAAATTCAATATATCCATAATATCATGGTTCTTATTCATCAATGATTAAAGATGTGTTTTCATTAGCCTTTACAACAATACATTCTTCACTTAAGGAAAATACTTGTATTTCTACTTCATAATAAAAATTATGAGATTCAAATAAGTAATTAAGTCCATAATAATCATTGTTAGCATCATCAATGATCTGCCCACTACTAACACTTTGCTCAAGATCCAAATATTTAACACAAATTTTTATCTTCAAAATCATCATCATTAAAAGAGTTAGTATTATCTATTGAAAATAAACCAAAACTATATTCTAGATACTCATCATATGAAGCTTATTCATTCACTTGTGAACATGCAACTTCATCAACATCCACATTATTGCATATTTTATATGAATAAAACACCTTCAAATCATCCTTACAAAAGCATTCATAATCCATAGAAAAATAATCAGGCTCGTTGTCATCATGATCTTCATCACAAGAAAATTTATCATTACATAAACCATTTTTAGGATCTCTAAAATGAATACTAAAAATTTCACTTTCAATATCATGAGTACTAATTTGCAATGGGATATCTATATTTTTTGTGGTTTTTAAATCCCAACCATATCTCACAAACAACTTATGAGTTTTCCATTTTCAATTATTAGTTGCTTGGGGGGATTAGCCAATGAACGAGTGAAAGTTCAAACAACATTCCCTCTACACTTTGGGCTCTATAGAACCTAGGAGGGTGATCCCAAATAGTATTCACTAATATCCTAACCAATTATCACAAATACTATAATTAACAAATGTGTTCTATGCAAATTTTCCTGATTATTATGAAAAATGAAGAGATATGGCATTATCCTTCTAGAATTTAAAATTTTAAAGCAATAGAATAAGGTAAGACTTCAATTCAACAAACATATTCATCTAATTTCAAAGATTGAAATTATTTTTAGTGTGTTTGATCCTAAAGTTACAACTGAAACACGAAGGAAAAAGATCGATGCCTTATCCTAAGGTGAAAGTCAAAATCAATGTAGTTGCAGTTGTAGAACATCATTTTTACCCAAACATTACAGAGCCTTTTAATAATGCATTATATTATTAAACCCAAAACTCTTAACCAATTCTTTTTATAGATCCCTACATACATTCACGCAAATCTATACTTCTATTAAGTCATTTAACTCATTCTTTGAATAAGAGCATTAACACAAATACACATCCATAGGAAAAAAGATGGAGACAAATTGAATGATCTTTGATTCATTTCATTCATAACTTGTGTAAAGTGTAGAATGGGAGACAATTGGTCTCAAAATTATGCCATTTGTATTCATCAAAATTCTATTACTATTATAGAACACTAAAAAAATTACAAAAGACTTGGACTCAAAACCTAGAACCAAACATAAACTCTATTCTCTGCATTTCCATCACAAAATTCACCAAAAGATCCATGCAAATGGTTGTGAATT
The DNA here is from genome assembly GCA_007258455.2 of Sequoia sempervirens. NCBI lineage: Eukaryota > Viridiplantae > Streptophyta > Pinopsida > Cupressales > Cupressaceae > Sequoia > Sequoia sempervirens. The sequence goes on along the minus strand of VDFB02123885.1, from coordinate 18,653 downwards.
CCCTTTTATAAAACAAGGGAGCAACAAGCCTTGGGCCATTTACACATGTTACTATCTCATTTGATATTCAAATTCATTACAAGGAAAGGGCCAAAACTTCTTGTGGGGAGAATGTTCTACAAAAGACAAAATTAGTTATGACGTTGCAAAAGATATTTCTCCTTCCAAAGGGAACTTTTACATGAAAAATGGTTGTGAAAAAAACCAAATTTCTCTTTACATCATATTTACTTTCTTGCAAAACTTCAGAACCCAATGCATAAAATAGAAAAAGACAAAGATGCACAACCACATCAGTACACACCAACCAATCACTTTCCAATTTAGGAGGAGACAACCTTAAACATTGATATATTTGTGGACATCAAATCTACAAATGGTTAAAAATCTTAACATAATATCATCATGTTAGTCCTTTGAAAAACATTAGATTTGAAATCCCTATGAAATACTTGACTATGATGAAATATGCAAACTAGATAAAACAAAGATAATCAAATGTAAGCATATAAAAACATAATTAAAACTTTATTTCATAGTGGATTGGTGCTATTGTTGAAAATAGCCCTTTCCCAATCCTTGATAGATAAGCTAGTGATGAAATTTCTATGAAGATGGAGATGATAAATGGACAAAATCAGTTCTCAGTTTAAGAGAGTGACTTTGCAAGAGATGTAGATGATTTGTGGAGGATTTGCTAAAGAATGAGGCCTCTCTTTGTAGATTCCCAAAGTGGAAGAATGCTCAAAATGGATCAATGTGGGACAAAGATTGGACAAATGAGAGGAAGACACTTGTCAAGTTGTGAGTGGTTGATGTATGAGCAAGATTTGGGAAATGTGCCCAAGAGGGGGAAATTTAAATTTGAATTTGTGATATAAATGCTGAGTGGGGGAAATGTAAGAGCTCATAAATGCAATGTTGGAGGGACAAATCAACTTGTCATATTTTTCAAATTTGAGGGAATATTCCCCATAAATGCCATGTTGAGTGAAAATGATGATTTTAATAAATCAATAAATTGATTTATTTGTGCAAGTGGCATTATCTAGAGGATGTGATAGGTGATTAGGTTAGGCTAATTAGGATTAATTAGCTAGGACGATGATTAGGTGAGTTTGACCTCTTTGACTTAGATATTTGATTTATTTAAATAAAAAAAGGAGAAATATGAATTGGATTTAATTAAATAGATGTTTGATTTATTTAATTAAAGGGATGATGATAGGATCAAGTTTGATTTATTTGATTTAAGCTGATGACTTTAGGAAATGGATAAATAAACTTGATTTATTTGTTGAATGGAATATGATTATGCATGATGTTAATTTTGCATGTCTACATTTTGCCCCTCTTTGAAGCAATGTACTTGTTGTGTTGGTTCAAAGAATAAACTTGCCGCGATCAAAATTGAATTTTTATTTTATTTTTCAGATGCCCCAGTGGAAAGTACACTGGTACATTGCCCCCTCGAGAGATCGAGCGAAAAGATTCAATTTGAGGGTCGATCTCATGATAAAGAGGTTCAAAATGGATGGTCATGGATGATGATGCAAATGAGATGGATGAGATTGATGATGTGATATGTTGTAATTATGCAATGGATGATTTATGAGATGCTTAGACTAATAGATCTATATTATGATGATGATATGATGTGATTATGCAAATGCATGATGGATGCATGATGGATGCATGATGGATGAGTTGGTGATGATGATTAACTATTCATGTTGTGATGTTAGTGCATAAAATGAAGAAATTAGATGATGACAAGAGGATCCAACAAGCCAACATTATGAGCGATGATGATGAGAAATGATGATGATAGATGGATGATTTGCTTATCAAGGATTGGGATTTTAAAAGGGTCACTTACTTTATGTTTGATAACATGCATAAGTACGATGCATCAAGGTATAAAGGACCAGGATGGCGTTGTGCTTAGTGTGATGGACTTTGACCTGACAAATAGATAGGAGTATTCCTGTTCACACCTAACATATGGAAACCTTTCTAGGATGCACTTTAGAAGTTTCAAACATCTCGGACCAAAACATGAAAAGGTATAACCAATAAATGCAATAGTCAACAAGCTGTCCAAACAATCCTCTATACATATCTAACAAAGCAAGTATTCACCAAGTTATTTTACAAGACATCCAACAAGCACATCAGACAAAAGAAAAATGATCATTGCCCCATTCCTATCTCTCTAAATCCTTCATTTGGATATCATCGAGAGGTCCTTGAAATGAGCGCAATAAGATAAATCAAAAGAAAAAGACCAAGTACGCAAACAAGTCAATGTTCTTCATACCTTCAGCCAAAGGGATGTGTTTTGATAGGATAAGAATCCAAGGTGATATCCAAAATGATGCCCATTGTTGGAACAATATATCCTAGGACATGCATTGTATAGGATGATGATGGTTTGATAAGTTGATTGATAGGCTATTGATTTAAGGTTGACTGACATGTTGAAAATGATCAAGAGTTTGATTTTGTTTTAAAGGTTTGTTGCTTCAATTTTGATTTTGCATTTGAAGCTTGCTTTTACTGATTTGCTATGATTGTTTATGTTTGTGTTGCCAAAGGATGAAAGTGATGATCAATTTATTATGGATGATTGATTATTGCGGGTACAAGTGAGATGAGATGGATGGATCTTTTCAAATATCTGGATGTTTTTGACATTTTGAAATGTTTTGAGGCTATTTTTGGTGTTTTTGAGATTTTACAAATGTTTTGATTTTTCAATTTTTGCGATGTTTTAGGTTTTTCTAAGATTTTATGAATGTTTTTGGATTTTTCGTTTTTTGAATGTTTTTCGATTTTGATGTTTTTAGAATGTTTTTGGATTTTGATGTCTCAGGGGCTAATCAGAGATGAGCCTTGCCTAGGTTTAAGCTCAGAGACGATGTAGTTCAGATATCATGTTTTTGGCATTTTTTTGACTTTTATGAATGTTTTTGGATTTTTTGATGTTTTGGATGTTTTTGGATGTTTTGATTTTTTGAATGTTTTTGGATTTTGTGATTTTTTTTGGATGTTTTTGGATTTTGATGTCTCAGGGGCTGATCAGGGATTAGCCTTGCCTACGTTTCAGCTCAGAGATGACGTAGTTTGGATTCTAATGTTTTTGACTTTTTTTAATTTTGAGTGTTTTTGGATTTTGATATGTTTTGTATGTTTTTGGATTTTTTTGCATGATTTTGACGATTTGGATATGGATGTGTGTGATGATATCAGTTCTCTATTTTGGGATTTTGCTAAAAACCAAGCTAAGGTTGATTGATCAGATCGATGGATTGATGATGATGATGATAACATTGTTGAGGATACACAACAATGCAAGGATTTGATTTATCAAGATTGACGATGATAACATTGTTGAGGATGCACAACAATGCAAGGATTTGAATGATGATGATTGATGATGATAAAATTGTTGAGGATGCACAACAATGCAAGGATAGGTTGATTAGGATTGATGATGATAACATTTTTGAGGATGCACAAAAATGCAAGGATTGGTTGATTAGGATTGATGATGATAACATTGTTGAGGATGCACAACAATGCAAGGATAGTGTTAAGCAACACAATGATCAGAAAGGATATCCCAAGATTATGGATTGATTAGATTCGATTGATCAGGATTGTTGATGCTTGGTTTGAAACAAAAGATGTTTTGGATGATTTGATGTGACGTTTGAAGGGTGCGTTAGATGCAACTGATATTGATTGTTTGGATTGATGTTCGACAAAATATGAAGACTGATGAGGAATGTCTTTTCGTCAAAATATGCTATGGGCTAGTGATTTGGAATTTTTGCTTACAGGTGTTTGACCAATTTGGTTTCATGTTTGCCAATGTTCGGATCACCACATAAGTTGGAGGATATAGATCAAGATTTATTTTTGAAGCAAGATCTAAATATCTGCCCCAGTGTCTAGCAATGTACAGAATGCGATGTGTGGATGCTTGGATAGGTTTATGGATGGATGGATATGGTAAGCATGCAAAGTATGCCAAGGATTTATCTTGCAATAAGATAAGGGTTTTGGATCAAGAAAACTCATTTGAATAGTGCTTTATAGCTCAGATAATGCTGCATAGGATAAGATCAATGAAAAATGGCCCATGTCAAGATGTTTTACCATAAGCAAGCGTAAAGTGTGCACCAAAATTTTTCAAGATCAAGATAACTTGGACCATGGATGTAGATGGATGAAAATGGATTTGGATAAATGGCTCATGGATGAGTGGATTTATTATGGATGGATGGATGGAATGCTAGATTTATTATGGATGGGATGAGATGCTTTCAACTGAAGTGGTGCACGTAGATGCTCGATTCTACACATGAAACCTGTTTTCCAGGTTTTCATCATGGTCTTTCCCAAAGCACTGCCCATGCGGTTTTCACTAGAGGATGATTTTTTTCTATTTACTATTTTCAATCCTTTTTCTATTTTTTTTTGGATTTTCATGTTTTTTTGATTTTTTTGGTTTTTTCTGAAAGATTCATGTTGAACCACCTGGTGGTGTTGATGTAGATGCCCCTGTCATAATGTGCCATTGATATCCTGCTTGAAAAAGTTGCTTTGCTAAGATACGTGCACTTGAAAGCAACTTTTGAGATTTTTGATCTACTTTATTGATACTAGGGTTAACTTTGTCTCTGTGCGCACATCGCGATAGAGTGCCTTCTAAATCCTTATGATGAAGGGTCGTTTCCAATACATGGTCGATGTGAGAATCGAATGTCATGTGTGGAGGCATGGATGAAGTTTGTTTAGGGATAAAAGATGGATTGGTTGATAGTTTGGAATCTTTGACTCTCCAAACTTGGGAAGATGAGCAATGATGGGTGGATATGAAAGTGTGCATGGAATTAGGACCAACTGCTTGATACACTTTGTACGTTGCTCGAAAAGCCTGCTTTTGATTTTGTGGACATCTTTGATGGATACTTTTCCCTTTTTTATTTTTCCCCATAGTTTCTTTGACTGATGGAGTTTGATAGGGATAATCTTTCTTTGTATTCTTTGGTATCCATTTGTATTTTATGTGTCCATTGTGCTTCTCAGATTCTCTTGCTTTGATAATGTTCTTCGTACTTTGATTCAATTCTTTCTTTTGATGTTGGTCCCAATTCCTAGATGGGGTGATGGGTGGATGAAGATTCATGACATGGCAGGTTGTAGCATTGGCATTGGTTTCATCATGAGGATTATTCATGCTTCCTATGTTGAAGTTTTCTCGAAACATAGTTTCCCCCAGTATTGTGGAAGTAGTACCTTCATGCTTTGATTTCGCATGTTCCAAGAGCTCTTGTTCAAAATGTATTCTCTGATAAATGACCACCATAGGTGACGTTCTTTCAATTTGCTTCTCTGCTAACTCTGGATTATATTATTTTGTCTGACTCATTTCCTTGAGTGGATAATGTTGGATATCCTTATTCATGATGCCCTCAGTCTAGATTTTGGATATATCTGATCCTAATATTGATAACTCAGTTTGACTGTAGGAGTTGATAATTTTCTCTTTTTGTGTAACAGAATCTTGTTCTAGATGAAGACCATCTACGTGTCCATCCATAGAAAGCATCTCATGGGTAGATGGAGGAGTAAGTGATATGTGGATATGATCATCTTGTGTGGATAGGAGAATATCCATTAGATCATTGTAGTATCTTGGAGATACAAATTTTTGATCTTGATTTATTTTGGGATTGCTTTCGACATGCTTTGGGTCAAGTTCTTGACATGGATCGGTTTCAAAGGATGGATTACTTACAAAGGGTTCTTGGATGTTGTCATTAGACATGGTAAGTGGTTCAATATCCTCAAGTGTCGAGTTCAAGGTTCCTTCAGTATCTGTAACCATGAGGTCAAAGGGGGTCAACATGTCTTGGAACGGACCATTGCTAGACCTTGGTGAAAGATGTTGATCATGCTTTGGGATAAATTCTTGAGATATGTCCTCTAGCTTATAAGGCGATGTAGAGACATTTTCAACATGATCATAGGTCAATGGATCCTGCATTATGTCGATAGGATCAAATAATCCTAACACTCCTTGAAATAGATCACAAAAAAGTGGCTCTTGATGTATGGTGAGTTGATCATCGAATGAGGTGGAAACATTTTCAAGGTGCTCATTGATGGATAGGTTTTGAACATTGTTTTCAACAATTGCGGTGGAGAGATTGTGAATGTCTTCAACCATAGAGTCAAGTGATGTTGTCATTTCTTGAATTGGATTGTTGTTGGGTATTGTTGGTGGATTTTGATCATGATTAAAAAATGACTCTTGACCTATGTTGATTTGACCATTGGATGAAGTAGACATAGCTTCAAAGTGCTCATTGATTGATATATTTTGATCATTGTCGCCAATGGTTATCATTTTTTGTGTTTGTGCTTGTGTTTGTTGGGTAGCTTGAGAGGCTTGGGCAGCTTGGGTAGCTTGAGTAGTGTGGGTAGCTTGAACGGCTTGTGGAGCCACCTGATATTGTTGAAGTGCTTGTTGGTAGGCTTGATGTGCTTTTAGTGTGATGTTACAATATTGACTTATTGCACTTGGTTTCGGTGGTAGTGGTGGTGTATTTGGAATTGTGTTGGATGTGGTGACAAGTGGTTGAGATACACTTGGAGCAATCATTGTAGTGAGGGGTTGAGATGTGATGGGTATGATAGGGGTGATTGGAATGGTCAGAATGACCGAGGTTATAGGTCCTTGGGAGACCACATTTTGATTTTTAGGATTGATGTTGTCATTTGATTAGATACCATCTGTTGGTGCGATGTCAATGGTATATTCAAAGGATTTGATGTGATGGCTTGATTGGTGTTAGGTGGATTGATTTGGATGGAGTGATTGGTGCTAGGTAAAGGGGGAAGCCCTAAACCAAGGAATGATGTTGATATGGGTAATGGTGGTGGAGATGTCTCTTGGTGCAATGACTCAACTATTTTGGTAAGTGCAGCAATTTGATCTTGCCAAATTTGTTCTTGATTTTGATCTTGACTCTCTTGATATAGTTGATTTGGCTTTTGTTTAAGAAAATTTGGAGTGTGTACTTGTGTTTGATTTTGGAAAATGTTCTCATTTGGGATGACACTCAGATTTGGCATGATAGGTTGAAATTGACCATTGTTCATGTTTGCAATATTGGTATGATTTGCAAATGTATCCATCCCAAAGTTTTCTGGATTCATGTTTCAAAAACTTGTGTTTGGTACATTCTCATTTGGCATGTATGGATTTGGTGGGATGGCATTGTTCATTTGAAGGCTCATGCTTTGATTGTTTAGTTGGTGGATTTGTAGGTTTGGATTTAGATCTACCATCGGGAAATGTGTTCCAATTTTTTATTTGGGCATACTCACACTTGTTGTACCATTGATGTTTGTCGAAGGTAATGATCCCATGTATGGATTGCATAAGTGTGAGTGTTGATAATCAATCGGTGTTGTAAGGCTTTGATAGCATAGTTGACTTGGATTACTCATGATGTATGGATCAAGTTTGCATTCCATGTTCTCCTTGTTTTTTCACCTTGTTGCAAAAGTGACCTCTAAGGTTCTTAGGACTTAATGATGAGATGAAGGATGAAAATGAGTGAATGATATGAGTGTTGAACGTTTAGGGACTTTGGATTAATGCTAGACTTAGGGTTTGATTTTGATTGGTTTGATTTGGATAATGAACTTGTAAGTTACCCTAAGATGTTAGATGTTATCTTAGGATGAACTTGTTCAAAGGATTGCTAATTCAATAAAATGTATGAGAAATGATGCATTCCCATACACCTAACTAAACAAGGTGATTTTGATTGTGATGATTTACCCAAGTCTAGAATGATGTTTCCAAAGCTCTAAAGTTGTTTGGTGGGATGCATTTTGATAAATTTTTGGATGGATGAAGTGTTTGAGTGGATCCTAAATGAACCTAGGAACGACTTGTTTACTAGGTCAAGATATTGAAGAACATGCCTTTCTCTAAGAGTAATTCAAAATTCAAAAGATCAATGCTTGCATGAAAAACCATACGAAAAAAGGATGCCAAGCACATATGTGGGGTCCAATTATCTTTGCTTAATGGATTCTTTTTACCACAAACACACTCTTGATTAGGTTTTGAATCTAGATGTCTAATGTCTCAACTTTCCCTTTATCCCACAAAGTGTATTATGCGGAAACCAAGGAAATTTGAGGCAAGAGTTACCTAAAGTTGACTTTAGTAGAAGCAAATTGAGATGAAATCCAAATGTTTAGATGCCTCTAAGGACACGAATCCCAAGGGAAAGAAATAACATGTGAATTTATTCAAGGATATTTGCCTCTCCTAAAGGGTTTGCAATTTTGATGATTCTTTGAATGTTGGTTTTCAAATGTTTTCGATAAAAGCACTGTATTTTCAAACCACAAGCAATATGACGTCCTAGCTCAATTGGTACATTTTTCTTAGTGGGCTTGCCTCATGCCCTTTGTAGAAGAGATGATTTTACATGCAACCCAGGAAAGAGTATAAAGGTATGTTAAGAATGAAGTCTTAACCTCTATACTTTAACCAAGATCGGACATGGCAAGTAACTTCTTGGAATCTAAGTTCCAATGCACCACTTCAATAAACTTGCTCAATGGATTAATAGGCCACTCCAAAACAAGGGTTATATTTTGGACTTTCCGCTCGTGGAGATTGACCCATACGGTGAGAGTCCCCTTTCGGATCCATCTCATCGGAATCAATCGTGTGATATTGGCGTTTCTTCCAATACCCACATTTATATCCCGATTGGAAATACTCTTGGATTTAGAGTGTTACCGGTTGAGTCATTCCCTTGGGTGAGTACTTTTTCACGAAGGCAGGTCCTCTAAGATAGACAAAAATGAGCAAACTTATTCATAGTTTGATCAGTTCCTTCATTTAGAAACAAAGGGAGAACACATGCAATAAGTTTACTCACACTCGCACAAGATGTTGTTCAATTTTAAACCCAAATCGAAGTGCGGAGGAAATATTTTATGCAACTTAATGTCATCAAAAATACTTTTGATTCTCAAGATCGCCGTGAAGTGTGAGAGAAGTGCATACGCCTTTTTAGATGAGATTACTTTGAATAAGAGATTACAAAACACGGAAAACACATGTTCATTTTAGGCCCCAAAGCAATGATTTTGATTCATTTTAAGCACCAAAGGAAAGATGACGATGTGATTGTTCAATTTGTTAATCCAAAATTGTAAGACTAGTGAGTTTGACTAAGCTCCTTTTAAGCCCCTTTGTCATGAAAATCAAATTGTTCCTTTTAAGATCCAAAAAGAGGTGAGTTAGTCTAAAACAAAAAATTAAGGCATAGGACAGAAGCTACAAGCATTAAAAAATGCTTTGTTAACTTCAAGTTCCAATGCTCAATTTCGCTTCCTTCCCATATTGCTTGCTTTCACCTTAATACTTGAGAAAAAACACCATTTCCTTCTTGATACAAAACCCTTGAGCAAACGAAATCCCTCGCTTTTCCTTTATTTTCCTATCAAACAAAAAGATAATCATGTGAGAATTAGAACATTAAATCCGTTTTGATTATTTAACTCTAAACAATATCATGACCTCAATTGAAAAGACAAATGATTTCTATGATCATGATAATAAAAGAAACATTTGTAAGTGAATAATGCTTTATCTAATTCTCCATGCAAATTTCAAGAATCTAAAAAGTGATTCATCTAACTTCCCATGTAAATTTCAATGTTCACTACCCACAGAAGATCTCATAGCTTATTTTCTCTAAGCGGGTGACCTACATCAGACAATACCCTAAACTTGTAAAAGATCTCAAAAATTGTTTTCAGCCTACTTGTTGGGATTGGTAGCCATTATCACATCATCTACATTAAACAAACAAATATAATATCAAATTAGTTTACTATGAATGACTATGACTCACAACCAACAATAACACCACTGATCGAAGCAATTACAAGAATCCCTCGAAAGATGTAATCTCATGGGATGCATTCATTTGCAAGATGCAGGCATAATGTGCAAGCATGACATGACCCATTCAAAGAAATGATAACAAAGCGCGTAGAGCTGCAAGTTGATATGATTAGCAATAAAGACCTGACACTCTTACTTAATGCAGTTAAGTGATACACAGACTTTTACAACCATATTAGATGCATTACTTGATTAGAACAAAAACACCATGAGTATCTGCCCCAAAGAAATGATTGTCTTAAAGCCAAGATTCTGAGGAAGATATTGGGAGGGAAGCTCCGTCGTTGGTTAGAAAAAGGCACGAGTGTATTGATAGAAAATTCAAGTCCTTCTGTTTTGAATTTGGTAAAATAAATGAAGTCATTCCAAAAATTCAAAGATGCAAGGCCTCTTCATCTCCAGATCTACACGGGTCTTCGTTGATAGGTTAGCACAAACAACAGAGAGATTCAGATTCAAACAAATAAGCCAAATGTCTTCCTGAGATAAGCAAATGAACTTGCAAAAAGTATTATAATGTGTTTGACTATATGCCAATTGATTGACACCTGTCCTCACATATCCATGCATACATTCACATCTAATAGAAAGAAAAAGATACGAATATCTGAAGCATATGGACTAATGTATATGGCATCGCAAGTTTTTATTGTCATGTCACCAAGTGATTTGCGTGGATTGCAACATTAGCACCGCTTCCCTTTCACTTCTCCAATCTGGTGTGCAGCTGCCCTGGCTTGTACTGTATACTGTGTCTTGGACGGACAAAATGACCGGAAGAATTGATTTGATCCACAATCACCATAGCATCCACTGCACTGTTCAAAGTCCCTCGTAGGTGTGAGAACCAATGGCAGGTAAAACCTCGTTGTTGGATGAAGACAAGTTTAGCTCCAACATTTTGATGCCAGTTATAGTCATGATTTGCAAGACTAGGCGTAAGTTTCAAAATGGGCTTGAAGATCACCGATGTAAGATGTAAACCCTGCCACTGACAGATGGATGTGAAACATAATAAAAGCATAGACAAGGTGCATGAGCTGTTGACAACGGGGCATAGACAGAATGTGAACTGCTTTGACAGAATGTTTAAAGAAGGTGCATTAATGCTTGGTTCAGGACTCTCCTAAGGCTGAAGAAAAGAATCATTTATCAGCCACCATTGGTTTGGCTTCATCCCAAGCATGATGATAGCAGTTACATGACCAGTTCAGTAAGGATAATAGTTGCCTGCTACTATTTGTGATCGATTGCCTTCAAAGCTTTAATCTGGGCTAAAAATAGAAGAAATCTGCCACATCAATTATCTTTTCACACATCGATGAATGAATGCACTAAGTTAAAGGGCAGTATTGAAGCTATTGCCTAGATGATAGTTTGACTACCGCTTGGCAGGTGAAATGCCTGTAATGTCATGAAGGAGCCTTGTTCTTGTGAAGCTTGATATAAAGATGTCATGACTTACAGACATTAGAAAAAAAAAAAGACTGAAGACTATACACCTCAATATATCCTGCAGGCTGTGTGACGACACTAACAAGCTCTATTGAAAACAATTTTTTAACACATCCTTCTTTAGTAACTGCCCCGCTACTAAATGCTTGTGAGTCTTATGTGTAACAAGGATATCATGGCTCCACACAGTCTTTACAGCTAAATTAGTATATACAGCGGTGGAAAGAGATAGAAACAATGATGCCCATACATCATTGACTAGTGTGATTTAGGGTAAACAAAAAGTCACCTTTCAACAACACTTCGAGACATATATCTTAATGAAGGCTGAGCAGTAATGACACATTTTGTAAAAGAAGAATGAAGCTAGTAACGAATCTGCCAGAGCTGGGGAGTAACCAAATTGCAGAAGCATAGATAAGACATATTACTATTTGACCTAACGCATCAACAAGGCACATTATTATTTAAAAAAAAATGCCTTAGACCAGTGTTTACAAAGACCTCAAACTTATCTGTGAAATAGAGATGGGCCTGTTCACGCAGTGTTTCTATTTTGACTATGTCCAAAGATGCAACAACAATGCATTCTTCTCAAGATGTTTGGTGATAAACATTCAAAATATCCAAAGACTCCGAAAGTGGACAAGCATGACTAATGGACTTTTGGAAAGGCCATGAATAATGTGAAGACACACTGCACTTTTAGTGAAGGAGCCATAACTTCCAAACTAAAATATTACTTTCTAAAACCTTCGCCATTAAGAATCTCAAGCTTAATGATGCAAAGAAAAAAAAATCAAGATAAGGATTGAAATGTTGAGATTAGAAAGGCAAACCAAACAGATCCAAAAAAAGTATATTTAACAAATAGTAAGTTAATAATCCATGAAACTGATCATCATTCAACTAATCCATATTTCTAGACACATTTAAGACAGAGACCAGCAAATAAATGATTTAAAAACTTTCAGGCTAATGCAAAAAATTCCACCAGTTTTCCCTCCTTCTAGCGCCATTATGTGGACATCAAATCTACAAATGGTTAACAATATTAACATAATATCATCATGTTAGTCCTTTGAAAAACATTAGATTTGAAATCCCTATGAAATACTTGACTATGATGAAATATGCAAATTAGATAAAACAAAGATAATCAAATGTAAGCATATAAAAACATAATTAAAACTTTATTTCATAGTGGATCAGTGCTATTGTTGAAAATAGCCATTTCCTAATCCTTGATAGATAAGCTAGTGATGAAATTGCTATGAAGATGGAGATGATAAATGGACAAAATTAGTTCTCAGTTTAAGAGAGTGACTTTGCAAGAGATGTAGATGATTTGTGGAGGATTTGCTAAAGAATGAGGCCTCTATTTGTAGATTCCCAAATTGGAAGAATGTTCAAAGTGGATCAATGTGGGACAAAGATTGGACAAATGAGAGGAAGACACTTGTCAAGTTGTGAGTGGTTGATGTATGAGCAAGATTTGGGAAATGTGCCCAAGAGGGGGAAATTTAAATTTGAATTTGTGATATAAATGCTGAGTGGGGGAAATGTAAGAGCTCATAAATGCAATGTTGGAGGGACAAATCAACTTGTCATATTTTTCAAATTTGAGGGAATATTCCCCATAAATGCCATGTTGAGTGAAAATGATGATTTTAATAAATCAATAAATTGATTTATTTGTGCAAGTGGCATTATCTATAGGATGTGATAGGTGATTAGGTTAGGCTAATTAGGATTAATTATCTAGGATGATGATTAGGTGAGTTTGACCTCTTTGACTTAGATATTTGATTTATTTAAATAAAAAAAGGAGAAATATGAATTGGATTTAATTAAATAGATGTTTGATTTATTTAATTAAAGGGATGATGATAGGATCAAGTTTGATTTATTTGATTTAAGCTAATGACTTTAGGAGATTGATAAATAAACTTGATTTATTTGTTGAATGGAATATGATTATGCATGATGCTAATTTTGCATGTCTACAATATCAAAGGATTAATCTATAAATTTTTTGAGCCATGTGTTGTACTCCTCCTCTAGACACTGAATATACAACTTCTACACCTTTGAGTTGTGCATGTTGTATCTTGCATCAATAATGGTTTTGGCCTCCTTTGCAAACATATCTAAATAAACCTCCATTCTAAATAGATCATCAATAGATCTATTTAGTGATGCATACTTTGGTTTCCCTAAGATGTAAATTAGAGCATACAAAGAAGGAACAATTTTCCCAATTTCCTTTTTCTAATTAGTGAAGTCTTTTAGCTCTCCTACCTCATCTAGGAATTTAGGAACTCCCCTATCCTCCATTTCTATGAAAATATTCACTTTTCCCTTAAATTGTATGCCCAATTTACTTTGGAAAGAAGAAAATTTTCCCAATAGTCCAATGGCTTGCAATAATTGTGGTAAATTTATAGGTGCTTCAGGGTCATTTTTTATATTTTTTTATTATTTCTTTCAAGGAACCATCCCTAGTGCTCCATTTTCTCCACACATTTCAAAAAATTTATTGAACTTTAGAATGTCTCTTGTAAGCCTAATGAATATTCTTGTACACATTATATACATTATCTAGCTTATGAAATATGCAAGAAATCCTATGTCCCAAGATATCATCAATAATATTAGTAACCCCCTTTGAAGTCTCCTCCTTAGCGTTTTGTTTAGTTTCTCTTGCCATCTCCAACTCCTCTTTCAATCTCTTCATCTTGAGAGATAAGGCTCTCTATCCTATGTGGAGAACTTTTTTGTGGAGGTAGAAGGTGGAAGGGCTTTCACTACAAGCTTTTCTTGGGGAGAACTAACTTCCAACTTATTATATTCATGCTACAACCTATTGAATTTATTCATAAGTTGATCATATATTTCTTGATATATTTCAGTAGTTTATGCACTCAACATAGCAACATGCACAGTTAACTTGGTCGCTTGTGTAGGAGTCATCTCATATGCTCTCATTATTACAACATCTCGAGTGATATCACCAATTGATCTAATTACTATTGGTTTCCCTTTATTTGGTCCATAGACCAAATTGCTAATGTGTGTAATCTTGGACTAAAACTAGAGAAAAAAACCTTGCTATTGTATTTATCCTTAGATATGAATGTAGTAGCATCATGTCTTATTGTAACTAGAGAAATTATAAAAGTTAGATCCTATTGTAGGAATGAAGGTGTTGTCATTGATGTCAACTAGTCAATTGGTTATAAGTTGGTTGTTGTTGTCATTAACATCATGGATGTAGGTTATTGGCTATTTATGTCGAGGATATTGAGAAAATTGTATTGAAGAAAAGTTGCAGTTGTTCAGTGGTTGCTCTAGGTTTTGCTTCGGGATTTTCTCCCATGTTTGTGTGCTTCAAATATGTTGATCATGTTTTTTGGAAGCTGTTATATCCAAATTTTTGGCTTTTGATTCATTGTACAATGCAAGTTATGTTCACTGGTTGTGAACTATGGTTTTCTATGTGTCTAGTTGAGGTTTAGGAGAAATGTTGTTGGTCTATATTTCTCTTTGGTAAAGTCTTATGACTTGTGGTTCTAGAGTTAAGCTGTTATGATTGTATTGAAGATAATTTTAGTATCTAGAAGGATCATGCTTAATTGTTGTATGCTTTTTACACTTTTTTGGCCGACCTTGTGTTGAACACTATCTTCAAAGTTGACGAAGTGTGTTGGACCTATTGGGTTCCTCATCAAGTTTTTTTTGGGTTTCCCTCATTCTAATTACACCCTAGCATATTTTGGCATTGACCTAATTTGAATTTATTGATAGATGGCTAACTTTGGATATGTTTCAAAGTTGACGATGGTATAAATATAGGATGAGTTAGTGGTGAAAGAAGGACAAGAGATAAGAACAAAGAAATAGAGAAGATAGATGTGAAGTAGATGTGAATCAGTGGGTGTGTGTGATGAGAGTGCAGTAGATCTATGTGAAGTCTAAATGTTGAGTTTCTTGATGCAGTGAGTTGAAGGTGTACTCTATCATTCATGCATGTCTGCAAGTGGTTGAGAAAATTGTGGTGGAAATCTTAGTTACATTGAGATTGTATTCTCTCTATAACATATTTCTTCTATCTTTGTATCTCTATGGCAGTGAGCCCTTTGATTGGTTAACCTTGTTGGACAATGAGTCCTAATACGAATAGTGAGTCCTTGTTTTGGCAGTGAGCCTTGTTTCTCAGGTAATGAGCCTTTGTAATTGGTTTTGATATTATCTATAGTGTTAGTTAATCCTCACTGTGGTTTTTCCCTTATTAGGTTTTCCATGTAAATCTGGTGTTGTTGTGTTTGTGTGATGATTTTAGAATTATTATTAAATTTAGATTTCTCAGTAGGTAAAAAGTTTCCCTCTCATTTACATATTTAATTCTTTGATGTGAGTGGTAGTCCCCTCGGGTATAAGAGTTGTTGGGATCTATTTAAAAAGTCAGTATATTACAGATGATATTAAATGGCTAGAATGTGCAATAATAATGAGTTTAATATTAGTATCATTGTTAAAATGTTTTAAAACTAAGGTGACCATGTTTAGTTAGAAATGGTATTATATTATTATTATAGTAATATTGATGATGTTAGGACTTGAGTGCTCATATTTTGACAGAGAACATTCAACTGCATAGTTTTAATATGGATATTGATATTTAGTTTTGAAAGAAAAACTTATATTGATAAAAAAGTCAAGATAATGTAATAAACTATGGTAACAAAAAATAAATAGCATCAATGAGTCTAGTGGAGTTCATATTTTTTTTTATAAGAGGGATAAACGGGTTTTACAGGGACCCAAAACCACAAAGTAGCATTACAAACAAAGACCAAAACAAAGGTCTGAAAGACAAAAAAGGCTGCCAGAGAGAAAAAAACCCGCAAAAACAGACAGCCACAAAAAGCTGCAAAAAAGCCAATAGAAGGCCAGCAGATAGACAAACCCGGGCCCAGCCACAGCTAATCCATAGTCTTCAAAAGCTCATCAGCAATCTCTTCCAGGTCCACCATTTCCTGGACCCCCTCCATGAAAATCTGAGCCATATTTGGGGTAGACGGGGCTTTTCTTTTCATGCTTGATCTTGTGCGCCTAGAAACCCCCGAGTCCATATTTTTACTTATAATAGAAAGAGTATTAATAAAATATTAAACAAAAAAATATAATAATATAATATAATATGATGTGGGGTAATGGATATATAAAAGTTTGGTCACTATTAAAGTGGTTGCAAGTTTTAGAAAAAGTGAATAATAGTGTTAATTTTTAGTGTAAATTGATCAACAAAGAGTAACGTGATATTTAAATATAAGAAATATTTATTATTTGGTTTATCTATATATATATAATTGATTTTAATTATTGATTTTACTAGAGTAATTATAGTGTTAATTTAATTAATATAATATGAATTAATGCAGATTGAAAATTAAAAAAATTAAGTGTATATAACCTTATTGATATATGTTAATATAATTTCGTTATTGTCAAATATGTAATAGTAAGTTTGTTAATCAAGGTCATTCTTGACTAGAAAGGAAAGATATATCAAATAAAATATTGACCGTCAACAATAGTAATATTATAGGAAATGATCATAGTGTAAGCAAATAATTTACATTAGTGAATGGAGAAATTGGTTGCAGCAATTTTATTTGTAGTTTGCTGCTATGTGAATAAAGTAAAATAAAATAAGTGGAGTAATTTGCTGCAGCAATTTTGTTTGTAACTTTCTCTTTAAATAAATTAGAATTAAATTAAAAGGGAGTAATATGAATAATAGTAAACATTGTAATAACAATATACTTTAAAAGGGGATTTTCTTCTTATTTAGGAGACTAAAATGTCAAAGGAAAAAGTAGAAAAGGTGAAACTGTTTCAGCACTGTAGTACTCATGGAAACAATTCGAACATCGCTTCTGGAGGTATTGCTACCTTCTGGAATAATTACATAATCAAAGGGGATCCGATTTTGGAAGGAACGAACCACATTGCTACTAGATTCACACATATAAGGGATAGTTTCAGTTGAATCCAACTGAATATCTATGCCCACAATGGAAAAGGTCTGAGAAAATCCTTTTGGATGGAGCTGGCGGCTTTTAGGAGGATTTTTGATAGAGAGCCTTGGATTGTTATGGGTGACTTCAATACACCCTTAATGAATGGAGAAAAATTAGACTTATTAATAATAGTATGAATCTAAATAAACATTTTACATTGTGGTTGAAGTGAAATTATTATGATGTAAATTATTTCTGTTATAAGAAAGAATAAATAATCGATATAAAAAAAAAAACTACATAATAGTTAATGTAAGAAAATTTTGTTACCAATAATATAATTATTGTTATTACGAGGTAAAATAAAATCATTATAGTGTTAACATTATATAAGGAATTTTTTTATCAATAATATTATCATCTAAATGATTATGAGAAGCAATGAAACTTAATTAATGGAATTGAAAAAAAAAATGCATTTCCAAGTGAAAATTTTAGGCATGACATACTTCCAACATTGACTTTGTCAACATTTGATACCATGTAATAGCCTTGGCTTATATTTCCTATGCACATATTATAGTGTTTCCTACTTTAATAAATAGCAGGTTTAATCTTTTAACATTGGCATATAGTCTTATACGCTTAACTTAAAATATGTATGAAATGCATTCAATACATTTCATGCACTTAATAGAATATACAATGCTATCAACATTTATAATATATAAACAACATTATATACACACGCACACAAATATATCAACTACATGATTATAGTATGCATCATTTGATATTCGAATGCATATATATATTCATTCATTCCATATAATAATAATGAGCACGTATAAATATATATATACATATATATATTTATACGTATATATATTTATATATGTATTAATATACTAATTGTTGGAAATATTTAATTTTTTGTTAGAGGATGTCTGCCCCCATATCATATTTTTGGTGATTTCTTCAATCTTCCTCCAACGTATACTTGCAGCTAGTAAACCTGTAGTTGACTTTCCAATGTAAACCTCTTGCATTTATTTTGGTAAGTGAGTTTGAAATCCAAATTCTGAGTGCTCATTCTCATGAGCTGAAATCAAACAAGGCAAATAGAATATTTCTGTTAGTTTTTAGTAGTGAGT